>VZTT01062248.1:42989-96756 GCA_013400855.1 Buphagus erythrorhynchus | reverse complement strand
CACAACATTTTTTCCAAGCAACTTCTTTGCTCTTTTGGATCTAATTCCAGGCTTCTTAATGCCACAGAGAAAATATTATTAATATATTGTGATTCTTGGCACTCATTGAACATGCTGTTGGTGCTCAACAAGTGACTTTTCTTCCCTACATTGCATGTGAAGTTTCAGGGCACAGTTCCCATTTCTCTGTGTACATGTCAGATCAATGTAAATATAATGAAGCCAAATAATGACATAGTTTTCTGTAGTTTCTCAGGGTCAGGTGCTGCATGACTGCAATGAGAAATTAACTCACAATGTTTGTCTCATCTGACAACTGTTTCCAGTAGCACCAACATAAAAGGCCAAGAAGAGGCACTGCTGAGCTCAATGGTAGATCCTTGACACTGCTGTGTTTGTGAAGGCTTTGCTTCCTTACCCTGTTCCTGCTACATCTTTAATCTGTTTAGCATACAGAAAGTCTCATTATACTTAATAGGAGCTGTTGAGAAGTGACTATGTTTGAAAGTCTGCCTATACATGCCTAATGAACACGCTCAAGGGAAATCAACCATTTGGGTTTCCCATTGAAATTCCCCACTGAACCCCAGAGACTTTTTTTAAGCAGAAAGAACAGTTACTTCATGCAGAAAATATGTCTTCTATGTGCCTTGCTCTTTCTCCCTTTCTCAATTGCTATGTGAGAGTATTTTCACTGTGTTTTTAACATATTTCACCTGTATTTTACTGCCAGTAGAAAAATAAAACTACATGGCAAAATCTATATATGGTGTACCACTGGTGCAACTCACTCAAGATACTACCATTTGGGAATCCAAGATAGGTGCTGGAAGTACCCATTTACACCACAGGAAAGTACCTATCTTCTACTACATGTTCCAGCAGCTGACATCAAGGGGTTTTTTTCTGCCATCTTGCATAGATGGCAGTTTTTTTTCTGGTCAGGACAAAAGACATCTCAAATTATAGATCCTCTATGCTGTACCACTTTCCATATTTTACCTCATGGGGATTCATCATGATCCATGTCCTGATTTTCCTCTTTCTACATTAAATACTGGGAGAAGAGGAAAGGAGGTCATCTTTCTGTGCTAGCACGGTGTGCTAGGCTTGGTGAGTTTCCAGTATGATGCTTGGGTGAGCACTAGTCTCTTTTCTCTGTTGCATCTACTATGTCCTCATTGTTGGAGGTAATACCTACCATTTTTCTCTAGTAAAACTTTTGATACCTATAGCAAGATCATTAGTGGCCAGTGATTCTGTAAAGATATCAAAACAGTCAAAGTGATATTGGATGCTATGGTAGAACAGCAAAAATGAGGAGCCCTTGCCTCCTCAAACAGACTGGAGCCTTGCCTGACTGGTCTCCACACTGAGACAATTGCCTTGTTCTGACATGGCTGAAATGAGCAGGAGCGTTCAGCTGGGAAAACATCTGTCTCCTGCCTTCGAGCATGAATCACTGTCTCTGCATACCTCCCAGAAGCACCTTTCTTCAGGGTTTACCTGTCCTAATGGTGATCTCAGTGGAAAGCATGAGTCACTTCCAGTATTTGTGAGTCATCCAGCCAAGTCTTAGATAATAGCAACAGTGTTGTGGAAAAATTACGGCGTGTAATAGAAAACTCTTGAATGAATTCCATTAATTTTAAATCCATCTGTAGATTATTGTAACAGGGTGAAATTTTTGTTGTGCTCTAGAAATGACTTTAATATTTTATATAAGTATTATTATCTACCAAGTTCCACAGACCTTTGATGTCACTAAAGCCCTAGCTTTGTTTGGGGTTGTTTGTCGCCTTCTGGGGACATCTTTCACAACAAAGCATCACACAAGGATGTTTAATTTTGACTCCTTCCAACTTAACTTGCAGATGAGCTCCTCCTTCCTCATGACTGGTTTACATGATCTTGGGCTGAACTGATCATGAGTCTTTGGTTTTAATTTAAGCAGAGCTGGGATTTTAGCTTCAGACTCTTGTATGTATCTCTGATGAAAATCTTGAACCACTTGACATATAACCCCTGAATTTAGTCTACAATTTTAGCTGTTCAAAGGGCTTTTCATTTGCAAAGCCCAGTTTATGGGCTTCCTGTTTGTTTTTTAATTCAAGCTGGCCTGGAAAAATTATAAAAGCAGACTGAAATAACAAAGCTACTCCTCTTGTTTTACTTGTAGATCTGAGAAACGACTAAGTAAATGTCAGCCAGATTTAATTCAGAAAGAAAAACAACTTTCTATCTTAGGTGTTAAACTTCACTTTGAATAATAATGAACCCCTGAAATTGCTGATAGGTAGACTCTAGCTGTAAAATAAAAAGTGGGGGAACGTGGAGAGTAGGATCAGGAACTATTATTGTAATTCAATGAACTATTATTGTATTTGATGAATTACACAATGGGGAGCAGCTCTGTACAGTTAATAACAAGTGATTAAATTAGATCTCTGAATTGAAAAACTCAGTTGTCCTCTCCTGGGAGTATGGGATAGATGTGTTGGGTACTCTGCATCCTGGTCTGCCCAGCAGAGCCCTTCATTTCAGACACACAAAGTGTGCAGCACATTGTGTCTGTTTTAGCAGATGAGTGGAAATAACGCACCAGAGTGATGATGCCAGAAGTACGGTGGGGAAAAAAAAAACTTTCTAGATATTGCTTTTTAAGCTGCTCACATAATAGCCATTTAAACGATATGAGAGTACAACTATGCTTTTCTTCTTTCCTGTTTCTGCCTGAGAAGGTGATCTTTCTCAGGGATAAATGAGGGAAACTTTTAATTACATTTATGAGAAAGGCAGCAGAGATAAGCAATGAACGTTTTACTCTGTGTGTTTGTGGGTGTATGAATACTTTGTGGGGAGAAAAAAGATCTGCACTTCCCCAGTTATTCATTACTTGTCTGAAGCTCGGCTAATTGCACTCTGAGAGATTATCAATTCTAACAAAACTATCATTAGAGGATACTGATTTTTTTTTTCCAGCTTTCCCAGTGGCTCAAAATTGTTAATATTTATTAAAGGAAGAAAGTCAAGGCAGAAGAAGAAAATCAATCTGTGAGCTAACAGTGGGGGTAAAAAACCTCTGCTAGTGCTAGTTCTTGGTATTGCTGTTAACTATTCACCGGAAGTACTCCAATGGCATCTCTGCCTCATACAGAATAGTGTTTGTAACAAATGTGGTGCCCAGAGAAGATCGAAAGATAATGGTGAAAATTAAAGACCATTTTTTCCCGCTAATTGCATATCCTAGGTTATAACTGCATCTGAGTATTTTAGTGAGACAAATGCATTTTTTTAACTGTCATGTCTAGCTTTGCTGCTTATCAGAGGAAGAGATAAGAGCTATCTTTTGAATACATTCTAATGGAAATCCTATGGGATGGACTGCACTCATCACTCAGATTAAATTGGAGTTGAGTGTGTGTGCCTAAATAGTTTTGGTCATCCATGCCAATGCTGAATTCAGTATAATGGGATGATTTTGATGTAGTGAGGACTTGAGGACTGGCATGTTTTCAGAGCTTTATATTCTGCTTTGACTGCCATATTCCTATTGGCATCATTGGATGTTGAACAATTAAAACCAACACTTCTTGATTTGAAGTTCTATTCCTGATCGTCATGGTAGATTTACAGTTTACTACATGCCATACCAAAAGGTTATATCCAGGGCATGATGTCCACTGTAATCATCTAGAAATACAGACACTGGGATTTCTTCACAGCTGCAATAATATTACTGTAAGATGTAATGTGTGAGAACAGTCATGTCAGCTCCACAGACCATAGAGAGTCTCTGAAATAGGATGCCTGAGCAGATTCCTAATTCTGTCCTTTTAGGTTTGAGTGTGTTCAAACTTTCAAAACCTTCCCTGGAGAAGTCTGGGGGAGAGGGAGAGTGAAAAGTAAGCATTAAGATTCTTTATCCTCTTCTCTTTAATCCTATCACCTTTGTTAATAAGTTTCCCGGGAGAACTGGTACTGTATCCCTTTATCTCTTTGTTCTTTATGCCTTCACTTTGCATGGTCTTCTGAAAGCTCTGTGTATTTATTTACCTGTCTAGTTTTGGCAATTCACTACTGTGCCATGTGTGATTATGGTTAAAATGAGTTCAGGAGTAACTCACTTAATATGCTCTTGTTTTTTCTGATTGATAATTAATTTGTCCTGAACAGAAGAAAAATACAATCTGACTTTAAGTAACTTTTGCTCCCTGCTGGTTTTTAGGCAAATAGTAGATTTACATTATGGGAAAAAGACACAGAGAAGAAAAATTGCAATTTTCCAGTGCATATGTAATTATTTTGCATAGCTTGTGAGAAGTTACATAGAATAAGAGAATCTGAGTACCAAGACCAGTGAAAAATCTCTGAATTTGTTTAAACTTCTAGTGTAGGAAGGTCAAGCTGTAAAGCAAACACATGCTGCTCTCTTAGGTCGCTCCACAGGATTCCATGCTGCTAATTTTGCTTTTAAATACCTCTGACTGATATGACTTCTGTTAATTCTGCTTTCTAAAGGTTAGACAGACACCCATCTTCTAAGTGTTGTATAACAGGATTTCCTGAATTCTGGACTGGGCAAAATATTTCTGGAAAATGAGAAAACACCTCTTTTTACATTTCAAAACAAGGGTTGAATTCTAGACTGAATGAACAGAAATCATTTCCAGAAGTAGGCCTTACATGTATAATAGAAGCAAATGTTACTGTACTTTTATCTCCCTTCCTAAATCAATGCAATTTTGAACAGATTCTGCTACTTTGGCTGTCTGGATTTGATAGTTTTGAGGTTTCTTGCTTAGCAGCTCTGCCACAACAGCCATCCTTCCTCATCTCCCCAACTTACCCCTGGTGCAATTTCGTTCCTCCAAGCTGGCCAGCAAGGCCACTTGGGAGCTCTGACAACTCCTGGCACAAATGACCTTTGCAGCAAGCCCTCTGCCTAGCAGGAATGAACCAATCATAAGGATCTCAACACCACGAAGTTTCAAGTATAATTTGCAGCACAAATTCAGACTTGGATGTGGCCTTGACTACTTTCTTATGGTTATGACATCTGATTATTTTAACACAGGGGCTGCAAAATACCAATCATTTTTTTGTCTAGATCTTGACGTATTTAACAGATTGGAGAATGAAAATAATGCCAGCTACATCTGCACTTCTTAGCCACATAGAAGATGTACAACACTCCAATACAAACACAGCCATCTATATCTGGAAAGTTTGTTCAAAATCTCTCCTGAGGAAGTAGCAATGCACATGAGTTAAAGGGAAGATCATTTTAGATTAAGCAGTTCTAATCAAAACCTTTCAAAACACCCCAAAGAAACATTATTCAATTAATTTAAATTTTATCTGAGCATTGGCAAACTTCCACAGGCTTTTTCTGAGCCCCACTATGAATGGCTTTTGAATCTGGGAAGAACATAGGTGTTGAAGTGGTGTTGGATCCGCAATAACAGCACATGTTCAGCTGTGTAAGAGCAGAGCTGGAAGGTTGAGCAACCGAATACTTGATTCTTCCTGCACCAAGACATGTGGGAAGATACTTTTGTTTGAATTTACTAGTGAAAAGGAGGAAATATTGCTGAGATTCTGGGAAGCTTCTGCCTGGAGTTTGAAAGGATGATGCTCTCTGCTAGATAAAAAGCAGAAATATCAGCAAGCTCTTAAGGAGTTAAGTCATCTTGTATGGGATGAACTCAAATTTACAGTGTGGATTCATCTCTGCTCAATGAACCCAGGGCAGCCAAGTTGAGCACATTCCTTAGCTAACACAGTGTAGTAATTCACCTCACAGACCAATAGACAGAAAGGTCCAGTCTAGCATTTTTCACTTGTTTGCCTGAGTTTAAAGTGCTTTTCACCCCAGAGCTTACCAGTGGGAGTCTGTTCATGCATAGGACCCCACTCAGGCAGCAAAAATTTTCTGGTATAGATTACAACGGTTCCTCCTCCTTTCTACAATAAACCACTACTTAAGTTGGCTATCCCTTCCCATTGCTCCCACCAGTAGCCAAGTTACACGAACTATTGTGTGACTAAGTTTTACAGGTCCTTTCTGCAAGCAGGAAGGCATTTGTGATTATCTCTGACTTGGAGATATTGCTTCAGTCAATTTTTAGGAGTTCTTGAGAAATCAGGCTGGAATTTCCAAATGTTTGTTGGATGAGAAGTGTGATGGCTGGTAAGACTACTGAGGACAAAGATTGCTGCACTGGGGAGCATCTGAGGACCTAAAGGTTAAATCCCCACTGGCTATAGAAGACCAACAATGAAATCCCAACAGCTATATAGTAGGCCATCTTTCATAAGACTATTGTGCAAACAAACCACTTTCACAGCAGGGTATCTCAGACTGCATTCCTCACTAGCAGCTGTTTTTGAGTGAGTTCTGTCTCCCTTTCCCCTGTGGAGGACAGGCTGAGGTGCTTTATGTCCTCACCTGAAAGTGACTGATCCTTCTATTACCATAGACTCTGAGCTATGTATTGTGCTTCTGAGAGTGATGGGAACCACCAGTGGTTTTGACCCAGAGATTAAAATCTTCACACTAGACTATTTGCCATGACAATTCTATGGTTCAGCTATAGGCAATTTGCTGATATGGATTAAACCATCAGCTTTATTAGAAGTCCCCCTTTTCAATGGTTTAACATTTTATCCATGAAATCATTGTTTTGATTTTCCTTTAATTCTGGCCAAGAATTAATGTATGTGTAAAGTTCCAGCAAATGTATTCTGTTTTTTCTCCAAGCTGCCAAGTGTGAAAGGTTTGCCACAGGGAACAAGCAGCATGTGGTGTCTGGTCAAGGCACTGGACTGAACGCCTCAGACAACAGAAAGATGATTCCAAAGCAACATTTAATCTTCACAATCCCCAGACTTCTGGGAAACTTAGATTTAAAATCCCTTTGCTGCAACCAACTCCCATGCCTCTCCAGAGTGGGGTCATTCCTGTTCTTACATATCTAAAGGTCTTGTGTTTTGACACAATTTGGGATACAAACCAGCACAAAATACAGTCTATGGCTTGGTACCTCCTACAAATTGATGTGCCTATGGTATCTTTTAATTTCACTGCTTCTGTAAATATTAAAAATAAAACTTGATTAATGCAAGACTGTATGCTGCAGATATCTGATGCTGAAGCCTTTAAAAAATAATAGAATAGATTGCAGGGAGTTACTTCACTGAGGTCTTACTCTTGAAGAAAATATTAATCAGCTTTCTAAGGCTGCAGACACAGCCAGCTACAGTCTGATTACCTCCTTCCCAGATTTAGAGCAATCCTCAGAATGCCACAGGAGGACTGACCCTGAGGAGTTTGGCTGCCTTGCAGCATGCTGGAGCAGACAATGCACCTGGAGCCTGCCATCTACTCACTGGCTGCCAGAGACCCCCACTGCCATCTGCCTCCAGCCAGGCAAATGCCAAGGGGAAATCGAGCCCATAGGATAAGACAGCCCCAAAACTGTGCTGTGCAGCCCTGAAAAGCATTTCCTCGTAAAATCAGTTGGTAAAAGCCCTTATGGGAAAGACAGCACACGAATTAGCAAGCATGAACACTTATCAGAGGTGGTTCATACGTAAGAACTACTTGGAAAGAAAACAGTCATGAGTAATGTCTTGATTTGAAAGGATGCAGAGCCTTCCCACCTACAAGACTTAAATCCACGGTGACACAAGTAACTATGCTCCTGTTATGCATTATAGGTTTTGCTTTGGTCTATGAATTTGGCATAATGGCACCCTCTGTTGATAACCAAAGGCTGAATTGATCACCCTCTAACATCACAATGGCACTGGTAATCCTAATACTGAGTTAATGGCATTTCAGGAATAGCTCAGCAGGTCAGATTGGCTAGTGGCTGCTGTCCAACTGAAGCTTGGAGTTTTAGATACTGCTGCTCACATGTGTAATATCTGTTTGTCTGATTTAACATCACTAGCATTAACACAGGCCCTAGTGACTACAAGCTCCTTTCCATTTGGGGTTGAATTTTCTGTTTAGCAAGGCTGTGTAGATACTGTTAATTTGAATGTAGCATGGGTTTATCAGTAGTCCCTCACTTATCCTCACATTGAAACAGTTTTTTCTGATAGAATGTTCCTCTAAATTGACAGGTATAGCCCAAACACTTCTAACTTTATTGTTTAAGTCTGCTGCTCTAATTATAGCTGAACAATATATTTTGCTATTTGCTGGCAGTTCTCTTATAAACTGCTAGAAGAGCTCATGTCATTCGAAGTTTAGTCTAAAAGCAGTTTATTTGGAAACAAGGTTTCTAGATGCTTTCCTAAAATGAAGCACTACATTTTATTAAAGAAAAATAAATAGCTGAAAAAAAAAAGATTTCTGGCTTGTGGCTAATTTATGTCGTGATGTTTCATTCCTCTTTGAAACACCAGCAGAAGCAAGGCAAGTGCTCATCTCATCATTTAGATTGGCACTTCAGGCTTGGAAAGGCCTGTGAGCAGGGTAGCTAGAGGCGGATGGGAGTGAGCTGGCAGAGCAGGGCTTGTCAAACTGTGCACATCATCAGCTAGACAAATCCTAAAGGGATGCCCCACTTCAGCCTCTGCTGACTGAGGAAAGCTACCAGGCTGTTAAGCACCCTTTAATGCCTTTAGGCTGTGCTGATGACTGTAAGATAGTCACCTATTTTACTGAAAATGGAAAAAAAATATTGGTTTTCAATGCTCATTCTGAACATATCTTGTTCCCAATGGACTAACAAGACCAGATAACCAGGGTCATCAGCCTATGACCAAGAAAATGCCTCCTTCCAAAAATGTGTATTATTCCTTGTAGTGGCTACCTCAACTTCCCTGAAAGGAAGAGGCCTGAGGCTTTGTAGGCAGACACATTTCTCGTGAAGATTAGGTGAAGACCTAATGGCAGTTTTAAGAGTACTTTCTGTAGAAGGTCTTACTTTATGCATCAGTTAAATTGGACTCAAAATTTGCAACAGTAGAATAAAATTCATTAACACTCTCTCCTAATTTTTCTCTTGGCTGGATACTTCCTAACATCAGGCAGATACTTCAGCATAAGAGGAGAATGGTAAAGCCTTTCCTCTTTCCCCTTCCCTCCATCTCTTCTCCTACTCTACTCCATTGCTGAGTACTCATATCTGTTTCGCCCTTTGTGGATAAAAAGGGCAAGGTTTAACCTATGAATTTGCTGAATGTAAAATGAAAGTCATTCATGTGTGAAGACCAGCCATAAGATATGTAAATCACAAAATCACAGACCATGTAGGGCAGCCTGAATTTGTCATGGTTTTGGAACCAGAAGGAGATTTGAGTAACTGGGAGGAGAAAAACAGATGACCATCACTCCCAAAAGGAATATGTGTTGCCGGTTTGGTCCAGGAGACAGAGATGCCAGCCAAACTGCAGCAGAGGACGGTAGTGCAGGCAGGAGAGGAAATGGATCATAGAGACAGCTTGGCAAAGTGAAGGCCTTATTAATCAGTTTTACAGGGGTTCAGAGAAATGGAGATTCAAGAGCAAATGTGCCAATATTGCAACTAACCCATGTTCCTGTTCTTCTTACTTAGGTTGTTGCTTGGTCATAGCATTATAAAGTGTTTGTGTGCTTATGTGGTTAAGGGCTCAAGAAACATCTCATGCAGGGATTGCACACCAGAGTAGGGGAAAGGGTGGCAATCCAAAGAAGACACATTTCCATATCTTGGTACAAATCTCTTGTGCAGAAACATTAATCTCTCTTTACCAGTCACAGAGTTTGCCTAAGTTAGTGTCCACTTCAGAATGGCATGGCTTATCAAATATTCAGAAACAGTAGAATATACATTTAAGGCAGCTTTAATAAGAGGCTTAGCCAAACACTTGCCATTTTTAGGGTGGGTCCTGACAAATTCTATGAGTTGACAGGATCTCTAGTTTCACCTGTTGAGATAATGAGGAATTTTACTGAAATTGGTTCAGTTAGTATGCTGAAAACAAGCACCAGCAAGTATTAATGCTCTCCACTCATCCTCCTTCTTTCTCCTTCTTTCTGAAAACAAACCAAGCAAAAAGCCCTCCTAGATATTTTTTAGCACTGTTAATGTTTACAGGAAGATGAACAAGCCTCAACATTGCCCATACTGAGTAAGTGTTAGAGTCTTGGCTGCTATTTGCAAATATTTTTTACTGCTCTCTGAGTGGCCATAAATATCCTAATTTTCTGAGGTCCCTGTGTGTCAAGGCTCCAGCTGATGCTCAAAGCAGGGGTGCACTGCTTTGTACATCTGAGAAGTAGGTTATTTATTCAAACAACAATATCTACAGTGACAGATAACAGACAAGCTAATTTGTTTAACATGTTTTAGACATCCAAGATAGCTGATGAGCTCACTCTCTGGCCACCATCAACTTTGTCCTTGGAAAGGCAGTAAAGGCTCCTACAGAAGTATGTGGAAAACTGATATAACTCTGCGCACAGTCAGTCTCCACGTTTTGAAACCCATCTTGGAGAAGATAGGAATGGAGGCACTGTGCCTCAGGCTGCTCAAGTGTTCATATCCAGGCACTGCCCATGTTCCTTCTACAGGGCTTGCAGAAGAGAAAAGGAGAGGCCCCACAATCAAAATCTGTTTCCAAAGATCTGGTTATACAGATTGACCTGGCAATGGCTTCCTCCAAATATATGTATTAATCTTTGTAGTGGTCACCTCAGCTTGCCTGACAAGAAGAGATCTGAGGCTTAATAGCCAGATGTGTTTCTGAAGAAGATGCCAGAGCTAATGGCAGTTTTAAGAGTATTTTCAGAATGGGCCCTGCTTTCTACATTGAGTTGCACACACAGTTGCAACAGTGGAATAAACTTCACGACTAGTCTTCTTTCATCTTACCACCACCACACTTCCTAAAGACAGAGCCATCTGTGTCTAGATATGTTGGTTGGACGTGCAGAAACATCCACATATTAAGTAGTGTGGGATCAAATGGAAGGCAGATAGTAAAATCCCTCTGAAAAGAAACAGCCTGTCAGTGACTGAACAGTTTTAAAGCTCTCTGTAACTGTACTGAACAAAGAAAATGCCTCCAAGATATTTTCATCCAGCTTCTGATAAGATAGCATGCTGTGTGCTATGTTCAAAAGGATAATGTTTTCCCCTGAGTCAGCTTTTACTGAGGAAAATAGTTACGTCCACTTTTTTCTTGGAGCAGCTCAGATGGAAGGAATGAGATTTTAGCAAGTCTGCAGAAAAGGGTGGGGTGTCCTAAAGAGAATGCTAAAATGGAAAAATTTACTCCCTTGAATTGAAATGATTCCATTATCATTTGGATATTATATAATTCAGCACATTCCTTCTGTTTTCATAATCCTGGGAATTGTTAAATTTCCCCCTGTAAAGGAGAGAACTGTAAGACAGAGTTCCCTGAACATCCCAGAAAGGTCTTCACAGTAAATGTAAGCAAGTCATGGCTTTAGGTTTTAAATTCTGACTTTTGTTTGAGGCGGGGAAAAAAGGGTCACCCAAGAGATTTCTCAGCTTTCCACTCTGGAATAAGTAATTCTTTGGTGGGCCCAATTTTTCTGAAGCATCAGCTAGAACAGGAGCAATTAGGTCTGTCTGTTTTCATACTGAGCATTAATGATAGCCTCCCTTTTCTGATCATGGTTGCCTTTGTCACCAGAATTGTGTATATGTGTAGGAAAGAAACTGTAATTCCCATCTTCATGTTACCCACTTGGGAGGTGTGTCTTTCTCTGTAGTAAGAGCGGATGGGAGCCACATCTGGTGACAATGGCTCTGAGGGATGCCTGCAGCAGGAGCTGAGAAGAGGTCCAGGCTATAGAGAAGGCTCCCCACTCCTGCACACATTTTTACCTCCTTTGGGTTTGGGGGTCAGTGGGACCAAGCTGGTAGTGTATAGTTTTGCCCTTCAGCGTCACAAATGCCTCTGATAATGCTGATTTCATCAAGAACATCTCATGCTGACTTCCTGCCTTATTATTTCTTCCCACTAGGATTTCTAAAAGCTGCTTACACCAAAGTAAAACAATATAAAATACTTTACACTCAATGACAGAATGAATACCGTGTAGTTCTTCAGGGGCCAAGAGTCTAAGCACCAATCCTTCATTACTTGATATATAATTATTTTTCATTCTTTTCAAATGTAGCAAAATTCAAGTCTTCAGAGAGAATAATTTTGTAATTAAGACGCTTTGAGGTGGGGTATAAACGAGAAGCCAGAAATCACAAGTATTTCAGTGCAAGCCCCCTAATAAAGAGCCGTGTGGGAAAATTATAAGCTGGTCTAAGGCTTCATGTAGCACTTGAATGAGGCCAAGATCTAAGCATTCTCAAGAAACTGAGAGAGATACAGGGAATGAAAAGCTTTAGTTTTGTCCAGTAGCTCCTCATCAGTCCAAAAGGAAATCCAGTCTCTCCTTGTTCTTTGATTAGTGCTTCAGATTTACCTATGTGAATTTTCTTCTGCGCAGCGGAAGAAGCAGCAGTGGTTCTCACTCTTGTTATGTATAAGTAGTGCCAACAGTATCTGCTGCCACTTCTGGCTTCTTTTGCATTGGTACCTGGCTTCTTAAATCAGACACATTGAGAATCCCAAGCAGTAGTTGCTAACACAGCCTGTTACGAAAAATGCAGAAACAGAGCTGTAAACAAAACAATGGAAGGCATTACCACAAGCAGACTCCAGTGAGCACACTGCAGCCATAAGTGCAGGTGAGTGAGATGTCGCTGTGGGTTTCAGGCAGCCCTCCCAGGTGCAGTTCTTATCTTTCCATCATATGGATACACAATCAATAAATTACAAGAGAAATAGAAGCTAACTTTCACTTGTGTGTTGGTGTCATGAGGGTACAGCTGGTGCAGCAGAGAATAACAGACTCTGAAAACTGGCAAAGCAGATGTGATTTCCTGCTAATAAAGTGAGGCCTCTGGAGTGGCAGGAGCCAAAGAGGAGCTGGCAAAGACAGTATCTCCCCTGAGGGCTCAAGGAGTACAGCTGCCATTGCAACTCAATCTTGCCACCTCGGAGCTTTGCTCCTTAGCAGCCAACTTTATCAGCAGTGAGAGATATCCCATGGTGTTTCACTGCCTTCTGAAACAGACTGTTCAGCACACCTCTCACGTTTGGAGTGGTGGAAAAGTTACATGTTTCAGGATCAATCTCTGAAAACCTGTAGATAACAAAACTGTAGCACGCCCCTAGCATACTGAAGCCCATGACTGCCCTTTCTCTGCAGCCAGCAATAGCCCATGACAACTTTCTGGCTGCATTGACTGGGTGACTTGCACCCACAGTATTAGTCAGAAGAGAGCTGTGCTTATAAGGAAGCACAGGTTAGATATAAGAAAAGATGTGGCTGAGCCATGTTTCTGTGCTAGACAGGAGAGCTCTGCTGCCTCACCTGGCAACATATGAACAAAGAGCCCTGGGTGCCTGTGAAGGAGCTCCAGGATGCCTCCTCTCAAAGGTGGCAACAGTCATAGCCCTCAGCAAACTTCTTGCAATGGGAAAATGTTCACAGCCAAATGAGTTCATCTGCCTAAGACACTACTATGGTTAGAAACTGAATTGCTTCACCTGCTTCTCCCTCTCCATCCCTTACCCTTTGGCATTAAATGGAGATTATTGTTGTACTTTGAAGTACTCTGTGTGTGTCACTTGTAACTGACCAGCCAAGAGGAATCACAGTCCTGGGCTGTATCCCAAAGTCTTAGCTATTTTATTCCAGAGCTACAGAAACCAAAAACAAGGCAGACGTGTCTGTCTTTCCTCCTCAGCTACCATTTTCACTTTCCCTTCCCTTAAGATAGTTTATTAATCTAAACTATTCACAAGGGAATTGCTGTTGATGTCTTGGTGTCTTCCACTGAAAAGCCAAGTGATGGTACACCTCCTTTTTGGGTAAATCAAACTGAGCAGTTTTCCAGGCCCTGGGCATTTGGTTTCTGTCTGTCTCTGACCTACTGAGCCATGGCTCTTGTCCATCTAGGGGCCTCAGTCGTCTCATTATTCAGGACGTGAATATTCAGGAAACACCTCAGCATTCATAATTTGTACTGCTTACTTGATCATCTCACCTATTCAGTGCTTCTCTTCTCTTGTCTGCTCTCTCAAATCCTTTTATGATCCCCATGTACATGGATCTCCTGTCCCTTCCAGCAAACATCCATATAATCTACCTTTTTTTTTTTTTAACAATAAAGGAAGGTTGAGGTTGACATTGAGGTTGAAGGTTGAGGAACTTTCTGTCGTTTCATCAACCTTAGGTCATATTTTTCCAAATAAAATCAAGCAGATGGCATTACTGTGCTTCTTAAATTTGTTTGTTCTGCTTTCTGCCAAGAGTGAGATCTGGAGTGACACAGATTAGGCATAGGCTGGGTTCAAGAGCATCTGTGTGTCCCGTCCAGGATGGAGCAAAACTGGCAGGATAAATGTTAGAGGTGCAGTTTGTGTGTATGTCAGGTAATCCATATGTTTTGTGAGCAGTGAAAAGATGCCTGTTTAGGGACCTATGCTCTGGATTCTTTGTTATAAGCACTTAATTATGCCCATCAACTCTCCTTCACCAAAAGTAGAGCACGTGACAAGCTTGGGAAGAGGTGCCAAGCCATTAGGACTGTCTAAACAAGTTCAGAGCTGAAATTTTATTTCAGAAAGTTCTGTTCACACCTAACCTTAAAGAAAGCTCTTCTTTAGTTTGGATATAGGGAAGCTATATGTATATGTGGCTCAAAACCACAAAACCAAATCATTCAGCATGCATCTCTCATCCCTATCTTCTAACCCTAGAAGATTTTAGAACAGTCTGGACAACTGTAGTTTTCAGAGCTTTAGAGAAGGACCCCTGAATAACACAAAAATTGCAGAAAAATGCATCATATAAGCAAAAAATATGACCTCTCTTATTTTCCAGTAAGTCTAAGTAAAACCCTTAAATTCCTTACTCCTGCTCCCTTGAAAGTTAAATAGTAATTGGGTAGGCTGCATACTGGTCTGAGTAGAAGGATAGAACCTGAAAGTACAGCACTAGAAAAATTATTAAATGAACACTTGTTCTGAAAACTCACTCATTATTTTAAAGAAGTGCAGGAGATGCTAATTTTAAAGTGCCAAGAGTTATGAGTGGGCAGCAGAAAAGCATGAAGACAAAGTAAGCCAACAGAATAGCATTTGATAAATAACAGATATAACACATTGAAGAATAACTTGCAAAATATGTTTACTCTAAGCTTAGATCTTGTTAAGAAAGAGATTATTTTGGTGATTTGGCATCTAATGAATTAGGAGAGCTCACCTGACTAGCACTTCAAGCCAAGTGACTGGCTTGAAGAGATGAGACAGGCCTGCCTTCAACTACTGATTGACTCTATATAGAAACAGTATTTTAAGTATATGAACTTTCATTTGGCTGCTGTGCACAGCCGTGCTGTGTCAATTGTACAAACTGGGTCAGGATGGGTGTTTACACATGGGCAGGATTTCAGAGGTCATGCTTCCCATTAGAACAAGGCCATTATCTCAGTTTCTGGTACAAGGCTAAAAATGGTCTACTAGGTGTCAAATGTTAGGTCCCTGAGGTCAGGAAATGAGGCTCAGCAACAACTGGAATCGGATGCTTATAAATGAGAGACCTCCAGGTTTTCTGTCCATCATATATGTCAAAATGTCCTTACACAAAGCCTAAAAAATGGGTCCTTCTCCAAGGTATTGCCTATTTTAAAACAGTATTTTCTAAACTGGTAGAGCTGCCATCTGTCCTACCTGCTGAGTCTGCTGCTGAGAAGTGCACTTTGCTTCTACTGACTGTCAGTAGCTCTTTTGCAAACCACTGACTCCCAAACTCTAGCCAGCTCCATGTGGCAAATCTGCATGGAAACCAGTGATGGTGAACAAGTTCTTCTGAGGCCACCACTCAGTCTGCAGCACCTCGTGACAGGTGGCCAGACAGAAGGACCTGGCCCTTGGTCGTCAGTTCAGAGACCTGGAAGCAAGAAGAGTGATGATCACAAACTTTGTTGTCTAAAAATTACAGTATCCCAGTATCAAAAAAGTATATAAAAAGTACAGTATCTATATATACAGAATATCAATTTAATAGTCACTTGTCAAAACTGTGGCTTTGTTGCTTTTGGCCTCCCATGCCTGGTGTTTTGGTTTTGTTTTTTTTTTTTTTAAGGAATAGAGAGAAAATGCACCTGCAGTGCCAAGCACTAGGAAGGTTCAAAATGGTTGTGGAGAGCCTAGCTCCTGTGCATCCAAGCATAACCCCCAAATGTAAAAATTATGTACTGGACAGTGTGTGAAATACCAGACCTCCCTCTAGGGCTGTCAGTGTGATTCCAAGACTGTCAATGTCTTCAGAAACCACAGCCATCACAAATGCCCCATTAGTCAAGGGTTAGCTGGTCCCACAGCTGTCACTGTGAGTGCCTCTCCTGAGTTCCATCTACAAAGGATTCACTTGCCAACACCAGCCTTTCATGGAGAAGGGGACAGTGGGGTGGCAGGACCATCTGTTTAGATTCAAAGGACCAAATCAGGGCCGGAAAGTAATTACAAGTGTATTACAGGGAAGATGTAGCATAGGGCCATTTTGCAATCCCCTGAAGAGAGAGTGGACCAAGCTGTGCTTGTAGCTACACTGAAATTCACTGTGAAGAGCTTTATCTTCAGTGATGATACTCGGAGTTTACACTGTCTGAAAAAGGTAAATATAACTTCAATTTCTACAATATTCTGTGGTGATGTTGAAGATATCACTTTATATATGTGTATGTAAAGCTATACAAAACCTTCACAATGAAAATTAAATGTACAAACTATTATAGCGACATAAACTAAAGCCTGGATATTTAAAACTCTATGTCAAAATTCAGGATCACAAAAGAGAAGCCAGATTTTAAAAAACTGTTAAGCCATTCACACAAGTCGGTGGGTGAGCTTAGTACTTTTACTTCCTCATGTACATGGCTCTGATTTGTATACTGAAAGATATTTTCTTGAATTTCAACCTAAATCTCAATGGTTTCAGGGGAAATGTGCTTGCTCGGGAACATAATTTTAATCCTGTATCTTATACCCTCTTGAAGCTATAGGAAACATGGAATAATAACACAAATCACTACATATTGAAGTTTGACTTTTCTCATGGGTGCCATTCTCACAAAATAAGTGAAGAAAAAAAAAAGAAATTAAAGCAAAATTTTAGTAATTATTTTGCTAAAGATTTATGTCTTATTTCTTTGGGAAGGACCTAAATATTTCAAAAGCCTAGACATTTAAATTTTTGACAAAACTCCCATATGTATGAGATTTAAAGACACTTAAGTTGAAAATGTCTAAAAGAGAATTATTTCAGCCTTTCAGAATTTTTCATAGAAAGTAAACTTTTTGCTTTCAACCATTTGCCCATTTTATCTCTGTAAAGAACAAGAGAAGTATACTTTTACACTCTATGCTAGCACCCTGGTGCCAAAGTATTTCTGCTATTTCACATAAAATACACAATTACAAGTTCTTCTACATAAGGTTCTTGGAGTTTATTGCTTGTAAGCCTGAACTGAAGACAGTAGGCACTATTTTGTTTTGTGTTTTGAGTTGCTATATATTTTGACATTTGTCTAAGGGGATAATTCATGTAGCGCTGTACGACTGTTGTTTAAATTCCAGCAGGAAATATGTCTTGTTTTGAAAGAAAGGCTTGTTTAAAATCACAAATCTAGAATAAGAAGCCAAATAATAAGGCCAAAAAAGGGAACAAAATTCTTACAAGATGGACCTCTAGGCTTACAATTGCCTGATGTATGAGCTGTCAGAAATCCAGACTTCATCATGTGTAGATGAATGTTTTGCAAAATCCCTAAGTTAGGACTTTCTTGGCAGTATGCATTTCCTAAGCAGCTTTTTGAAAAATTTATTCCCTTACAATTACAAAAAGCTTTAAAAATGGTGCCTTCCTGCAGCAGAAGTAGAAATGCCATGATAGGGCCTATTTTCAATATTTTGTTTGTGCTGCAAAGGGTCGCTTATTTCTTTGCCATTTCTAGAGCTGATAAAGGTGTGGATCTCTGGTTCAGCTGTGATACATGAAGTTTGTAAACGTTTTTGTGTGTCAAACTTATTGAGTATTTATGAGGTGTAATACAGCATCTGAATACTTCGGTGGATCAGTTGCTAAAGTAGTGAATCCCAGGTGCTGGGTATTTTGTGTAGGAGGATAACGTGAGTGATGAATGTCCTACAGGTAATGTGTGAAACAGTTATGAGTTTTAAGACTCTGTGTCCAAATGCACTCAAGATACCTTTAGGTTTTGCTAATATAATTTATTTGTCTACAAGGTTCACACCAAGCCAGGAATGTAAGTATTAAACATTTGGAATACTTTAAAACCACTCCTGTATCTTAAATCAACTTTTGATTAGGATATTTCTTTCACAGGATCTAGGACAGTAATGCAGAACATCTTTGATCCCATTGTGCTTTTTCTTGGGGAAACTCCTTCTTGAAGTTTCCCAAGTAGGAAAGGGTTATGGAAAAGAGGGACTGGATTTAGGAGGCATCAGGTGACCCCAGATCTGCACGTAGATAGAGTATAGCAAGGCCTGGTTTCTGAAGATGATTAGCACACACTGCCCTTCACCTGCCAGAAGTTTCACAGGATCATAACCAGCTGTATGCAAATGAGAGGTGTGGGTGGCAGGGACTGCAAAGAGAGAAGGCTCAGCTGATGTCTTTTTAACAGGAAGGGGAGAGTGTCCTGCAGCATCAAGGTAGCTTAGCTTATACAAAGAAGGAGGTTTGCAGAAGAAGTTATATGATGCCTCTCTGGCAAACAGAAGACACGCTTGCCAGCATATCTTGTGGAATTCTGTAGTCTCTGAGACTCACATCTTTCCACTGGATTAAGAAGATCTGTGTGTTCCAGCTCTCTAGTATGTGCAAAGCTAGTTGTTAGGAACTGGAGATGCAGCTTCAGTGAGGGCAAGTTAGATCAGAGCATTAGCCCAGTGGCTTACTGGCTTCATGCAAATTCTTTGGGACACTGTGGGCTTAGAAGGAATGCCATGAGCAGTAACCTCATGGTTGTGTGGAGAATTATTCATTCCAATGCTAGGGAATGCTAGATCAAGCACTGTATTAAAAATAAATAAACATTTTGCATTCAGTCCTCCAGTGACATGACAGTTTCAGATCCTCTCTGCTCTGCTTGTTAAAAGCCTTATTTCCCATCTGAGATGTTACAGCTCATTTATGCTCAATCTGAATTGAACACCTAGGGGAAATCAGGATATGTGGTATATGCAGTGCTTGAGATGGACTGTAATTGTACTGAGGGAGCTGCCAAAGAGGTCTGCTCAATGGACAAAGTTGTTTGGAGAAGGGTGGTGCCCTTGCAGTTGTGGGAGAATATTTTTCCATATTATCAAAACATAAGCCTGTAGCTCAGCTAGTCGCAGTGGATGGTGAGGGTAGGAAAGACTCTTGTCTTCCAAGCCAAATTTATAAAACTTTCAAACATCTTTTGCTTCTTAAGCTCAAGTAACAATAGGCTTCGTTTTCTCAGCTTCAACTCTGTTCACTGAAATGAGAAGTACTGGTTCCCCAGGGGAGAGCTGAAGCAAAGTAAAGCAAGCTGTGTGCAATTACTGCTTTCTGAAAAGCAGGAGGATCTGGACCAATACAAATGGTAAGGTTTAGTTCTTGGTAAGAATTTTTCAGAGCAGCACTGAAGGGCAAACCCCACTGCCCTAATTCAGCTAAACCACTCTATGTCACATTCTCACCAAAAAAAGACTGAGCAATTTGTCTGTGAACTACAATTTATTTCTCAATCACTTTTCAAAAACATTCTCTAAAAGACAGCATTTTCTTCTGCATCTCATCTTGCTGTAGCATTACTGGTTGCCAGAGAAGGCTTCACTGGGGATAAATTGCAGATAGTAAGTCAGTGGCATTTGAGGATCAAGCAATATCCTCCACACACCCTAGTTTCTCCCTGTACTTGCACCATTTGCAAATGCTTCCAGGTTTGTGAATTTTACATCTCTTCTATCATTTCTGCCCCAGAGGCCTGCCCTACACATGAACATCCACGGAAGTCTGTGAGGAGAGGGGACTGCAGCAGAGAGGTTGTCACTCAAATCCATTTATTCTTCTGCACAATGGGTTCATACTCTGGTGATTTAGAATATGGTCTTTATAGCTGTCCAGGATGGCTCCTAATTTCCATGTCCTGCTATTTCTCTCTCTTTCATCTGGGCAGCCAAGGAACCCTGCATCTCTTTCTAAGGGGCGTCTGGGCCAGGAAACATTCTGTATTTTTCACAGAGGCAAATATACTTGTCCTTCTCACACTGCACATCTCTGCAGGCATTGTTTCAGGACTTCCAGGCTGTCTGTGAGCTGGGATCCATCTGAGAAACTCTGTACTCAGCCTTCCACTATAGTGGAGCTGCCTATTTTGAGCATTTGCAAAGTGTCCTCTGCTCCACTGCCTGTCTTGCTTTGTTCTCAGAGGGGTTTTTAACACAGGTGGAGCTTTCAGGTGTTTAGTGTGAGGTTTAAATCCTGCTGAAAGGTGTTCTTCCTCTCCCTTGCTTCTGAACTATTCTTCACCTATCCATACTCTTGATGAGGATGGGGTTTGTTCTAGTTTGGATTTTAAGAAGAACAGAGGTGTTTTACTGTGCCTTGAGGCTCTGTGATTATAATAATTGCTGCTCAACATCCTTGTACTTTTGAGGGTGAAAAAAAACAGGTTCCTTCATATTCTTGAAGGATGGCTAGTTTTGAAGTTAAATCATACAGCTCTACAATTGTCAAAACACGTGTTTATTGAGTATCTTAATGTGTTAGTACAGTTTTTAAAAGGCCTCTTCTTCCAGTCATGCTGCAAGGGATAATTTCAATATACATTCAGAGTCCTAAATGAAAATACTGCTGATGAACAGTGCCCCTCACAGAGCCTATGATGGAGAGCAAGTTAAACTATGTAGCTAGACTAAACTTTGTATAGTTGAGAGGTTCCTATTTAGGACTCTATGTACTGCTTTCTTGCTTAATGGTGCCATCTTTTTTATATAAAAACAAAACAAACAACACTTGTTACCATAGTTATTAAGCTTTTGAAAACAGAAGAAGCAAACTCTGAAAATGCAGGAAGAGCTGCTTCATGCAAGGCAAACACTGACACAAAAACCTCACTGCTTACTCTGTATGCAAAGCACAGCACGCACCCACAAAAACCTTGCTGCAGCTTATTAGAGCAACAGCTTACAAGAGGATGAAATATTTTATAAAACAGATTTAAAGAAAATGAGAAAAGAATACATGACCATGCAGTGGTTAGTGATAACTGCTCCCCTTAGCTCCATGCTGAGCTTCAAAGCAAATATCCAAGCCAGAAGAACTGCGACTGCTGAACAAGTACATGCGCAGGAGGCGACTCCTCCAGTTACAGCAGGTATCCTTATGTTGTATCATTTCATTGTGAGGCCAAGAGTTGTGTATTTGTTTTTAAGGACTGCAGCCATTAAGGATTTAGAAGTGTTTGGTATTTTTTGTTAATAATTGCAATAATTACTTTATCTGTCTGATTAATCTCTAACCCTCTTCAGCAAAGAAGAGTGAGGGACATGCCCACAACTTTCTGGTCTGGGCTAAAACATTTCCTTGTATAAGGGAAGGTGCAGTCTCACTCTTTTGATGGAGAAGGATCTGAACCCTTTTTTCTCACATGACAGATTAGCAGACTATTGAATTACTGCTTTACAAGCGCCTGGGAACATCACACTCACAACCACCCTGTACTCCTTCCCCTCTAGCTATGCTTAGGAGTGAACCATGAGAGACAAGAATGTTAGGTTAATGGGTACAAGGTCTCGGTGGGACTTGAGCATGAGCAAGGTGTGAGCTGGTTGACATCAGGCACTGGAGTGTGTCAGCTGAGGTGTATTTCATGGGCAAATGATTTACCTCCTGTCAGCTGGGCTAGTAACTGATTACCTGCAAAATATTGGGTAAAATCCACGACCTTGTATGTCCTTGCTTTGCCAAGGGGGACTTGCCCACTGCCAACACAGAGAGCTGAGAATAAATGTCACCAAGCATCTTTTCCCCCACACTTTCAATGGGTTATCCTGAACCTTCGCCCAGACTGATAGTGGCGTAAGATACTGAAATAAGAGTTGCATGTAGCCTCACAAAAATTGACCTTTTGTACAGAGAAATTGCTCTTCTCTCATGGCAAGGAATTCCTTTTTTGGATGGGGGATTCTTTTTAGTTCTTGCCAATATAATATATACCATCAATGAAACTGAACCTAGAGAATACATTCATGCTAAAGTCAGGATAGTTATCTTTTTATTCCTCAGAGTTTAAAAAGGAATTTTGTGTAACTCAGCAGATTCCTTTAACTGCTAAGGCCATAGTTTTCCCATGCTGCTCCCTGAGTTGTAGCAGTAAAGCTATTTGTGAGGCTGAACCATATTACAAATTGGTTTTAAAAAAGGGGAGGGGAGGGCTAGAGTAGAAAACCACCCAGCAAGACCCGCTATTCTTTTACCTCCTAGAACTACAGAGAGAGTTGCGCACTCATACAAAGTGAATGCTCCATAGGCAGTGGAGCTGTTTCAATTCAGTGACTTTTTACAATCACCCCAGACTCACTTTGCATAGGACACAAGAAGAAACCAGGCATTCAAGGAGTAAGGCAACAAAGAATTAAGGCAGAGGTCATAAAATCTGAAATAAATGTCATTGTGGGAAAATGATCAAAGCATGCACCCAGGGAAAATAGATGTAGACTGTCTAAAACAGCTGTGCAATTCTTTAGGGACTGGAGTTTTCACTGGATCTATGTTGCAATTGTTCATGCTTTCTAAATCCATAGCTTGCTCTGACTTGTAGTGGTGTGAACTTGATGAACTGCTGCTTGGGTCATTCGATATTTATTTCAGTAATTTAAACTTGAGGGGTTTTTCCTTCTCAATGAAATAAAGCTGAAAAGAAACACGCCAGGCTCTTCTGCAATAAAAATTTAATCCCAGAGATCTAAAGATCAGAACTGAATAACAAACATAGAAAATATACTTGAAGAGACTAAAAGGATTAAAAAAATAGCTTTCTATAGAAATAATTTTTTTAAACCTTGTGGAATGTGATAGAAAACTGAGGTGCAATCTGTTTGTGACCATCAACGGAGTGTAGCTCAAAGGGCTTCAGTACATTCTGGAGGATTTTTTGAATGGCAAATTTGCAGGTTGTCTTCCTCTCCGTGCTGCAGTCCCCTCTGCTTTCTCCTTGCCAGCTGTCGAAGGAGTGACTCTCTTTCCCAAATCTCTGTTTGATCTTAGTCCCTGCTCCAATTTCCCAGCTGCTACTTGAAGGCCATTTTGAGGTTTGGAGTACCTTCTCTGCCTCCCTTGCTGAGCCCACAAAAGCCTCTGAGAAATCTCAGGGCCTTGCCAAAGCATACAGGCTCTGAGGGAGTCCCCAAAACCATGGCTGCATTGCAGAAACAGCAAGCTTGGCATCTCTGACCGGGCAGTCCTGGGAAGCAGAGTCATTTGGTTGGGTGGGGAATCAAGAGCGTCCCATGAATCTTTTTTTTGCATGCGTAGGATTTGCAGCTTGTCTTACTCAGGTCGGCGGCTCCGTCTCTGCAGTGTCCAAATGGTTCAGCCTCAACAATCTACACAACACTCTCACCGCTGTTGCAGCCTCTCCTCATTTCTCTCAGCCCCTGCCGTTGGGGGTTGGATTTTCTTTCCTTTTCTTTCCTTGTTACCTGTGGAATTTTTCCCATTGAGTTGCTAAGAAGCACTGATGGCTGGGTGCTTGAGACAGGTGAGGGAAAACTTCTCCGGTTTTTGGGAGTTTCTCTCGGAGGGAGGGGGACACCGCGAGATTAGAAGCGGGTAAAAAGAGGGGGGGAGGGGGGGGGCATTTGCTGCTCTCTCGCTCGCTCTTGGCTTCGGAGGAGGAGGGTCTCTGCTACCACCGCCATAGCCCAGTCGGGAGCTGCCTCTTCTTCTGCTGCTGGACCCCGCACCCCTGCCCTGCCGGGACATCCTGCCAGCCCAGCTTGCTGTTTCCTGCAGGGGCACCGGGCCCGGCACTGCCCCAGGGAGGTTTGTGAAGCAAAGTCTCTCTTTTCCATCCCTTCCCATCTGGGACACAGCCGCCATTACCGCGTGCTCCCCGAGCTCGTGCCACAGCGCCCCCTGCAGGCGCGGGGGAATCGTCGCACCTGCCCCGCCCACCGGGAGCCACCAGCGCCCCCTGCCGGCTGTGACGGTAACTGCACCAAGGGGAAAGAGCCCGCAGCCAAGAAGGGTCACTGAGTTCCTGCTCTGTTTGCTGTTAATGCTATCGTTTGTTGCTGTTTGTTTGCTTTATTGCACATACTAGTAAAGAACTGTTACTCCTATTCTCATATCTTTTTGCCTGAGAGCCCCTTAATTTCAAAATCATAATAATTCAGAGGGAGGGGGTTTTACGTTCTCCATTCCAAGGGAGGCTCCTGCCTTCCCTAGCAGACACCTGTCTTTCAAACTGAGACACCTGCATTTGCTCATATCCCTGCAAGAATGTTGGATGTCTATTGGACCACATGAAATTGAGAAAAACTGAAAGAATGGTGTAGTGACATTGCTCTGCAATAGAACTTCAAATTTGTTAGACATCTAAAGTCAGATGACTGTTTAACAGTGTGTTAAGGTTTAGTAGCTTTTTAAGCTAAAGGGTGAAAGCAGATGGATTCAATACAATATGGAAATAGTCACCATTCTCTTTGCATTCAGTCATGGGACTAAGACCCTGAGTGAAGTTCAGTAGATGAAGAATTGTCCCTGTCTGAGGATCATAATCCTTAATTAATTATCAGTAGTTAGTCTGTGTGAAGCTGTGGTTGTAAGAGATGTGTCCCATCCAAAGATAGCCCTGCTGTGTCCCCCCTTGGAATGCATTTGATGGATTATTCAGTTTCTGCCTTTGAAACTCTCAGAAAAGTGAAAACATTATTATACCTGTCTGCCTGCTATGTCATCTAGCCATGTCCTTGCCCAAGCAACACTAGAATGTTCAGTCTACACATGGGGCTTTGGTGTGTGCATCTCATGTGTCATCTCCTCACATTTACTCAGGTACAAAAAACTCATGGTAACCTTTATAACTATTAGTGAACAGGGACCTTTTAGTGATTGTCACTGTATTAATGTGGAAGACTATTCTAAGCACTATTTATGTTTTGCATCATAAAAAAACGGGCCACTCAAATATGATAGTAATCAGTGTTGTACCATTTCTTGCATAAAACCTGACTTTGAGGCTCGTGGGCTGGCATTCACTTCAGACCATTTGTAACTTAAATGCATTTAGATATTTTCTAACTTAAAAAAAAAATCCATCTGCTCATACCTTCATGGTATCTATCCAAACCATACTGAAATAATGTGTATACTTTGTGCGAAGCCCACGGAAAGGAAGTGACATCACATGAAATTCAGCCCAGATTTGGTCAGGACCTGGCCGCAGTTCACTAGGTTGGTTCAAAAACTCCAGAGACCTGGTTCAAATTGCAGTTGATGAACACTGTGTACTATTACCCACAGGTAAATTGTCACACAAAGAGGCATTTTTTTCTCCTCCCTCCTTTCTTGAGCTCTGTGTCACCTTTTTTAGACCTCCTTTGGATGCTATTGGTGAAAACAAGGAAAATACTGTGCAGAAAACTAAAAGAGAAAATTTAATGTTTGAGGGTTATCTTAAGAACTGAGTAGAAAACTCGTGGTAAGCTGGGAGAAATAAGATATGACATGTATCACCCAAGCCTCTGGAAATAAATGTCAGGAAGATACATGTTATTCTCATGGCTCTGCCAGCTCAGACCTTTTGTTTAGAAGCTATGTTGGTCTGAACTGTTCCCTTCTGCCACAGCTGATCCCAGCTTGTTCTTCCCACATTATCCTTCCTCACCTTATGTGCACACATTTGTTTTTCAACACCAGTTGCAGCTCAGAGGGAGACTGGAATAAACTCCTTTAAATCTTTTGCAATATGGTTCATTGATGTAGTTCCTGCATGCTTGAGTTTAGAAGTGTGACATTATGGAGCAAGACCAGGAACTTCCTTAGCTGCCACCAAATCCATGAGACAAGGGCTGTGGACTGCTCTGAATTGCCACCTGCCCATGAGCAGATTGTTTTATGTTCTGTCCCTACTCTGCTTCCCCCTAAAGCCAGGAGACCTTCCATATGACCATCCATCTCTCAGAGATATTTGGAGGATTAAAAAGCTAATGCTGCTACAGGCCAAAGTTTCTCAAACTGACACTAGGCTGATAAAATTGAACTGAGAACCTAAAGATTTCCAAAATAATGCTCTGAATATTAGAAGTGTGGCATGTTTAACAGTAATTGTATTGAAATAAATAGATTTATGCTCACTTCCAAAAGCCTCAACATGATTGAAAAAAACACTGCATTTCCTGGTACTTTCAGCTTTCAGAGATGGTCTTTACTGTCATTATTTTCCCCCTGTTTCATAATTTGTTACAGGTATGAAAGAAAAGCAAAAAAAGTATCCCACATGAGTTTTTAAACAGAGAAATATAAGCCTCCTTAAAATGGGTTACATAACCCAAAACCATAATGTTTTTAGAATTTCAGAGAAATATAAAGATTTTGACATGTCATGCAAAAGAGTGGAATTACTGTTAACATTTTTCATCCAACTCTGAAAAGCAGGCTTTGTTATCTGCTGTCTACTGATGCTCAAAATATCCACCTTCAAAAGTGAACTTTCCCATTTCTAATGAGAAGAGTGATCAGAATCTCCCAAGCACTCTCCTCATTTCCATGCTCCTGCCTCTTACTGCATCCAAAGCAAATAAGATATTAATGAGGATTAAATTCAAGTCAAGTTAAAACCTCAATTGTTTCTTCTTCCAGCATGGTTGGATTACTTTGGAAGACCATTGTCTCTTTTTCATCTTTATTTACACTGTTTACGAGCTGACAGAGCTGTGCTTGTACTTTTGAGCAAAGACCAAGAATGGAAAACATAATCCTCAAAGGTGCCTTAGAAATTGTACATAGAAAACCATTCTTGTTTTCTATACACACCTTGCTATAAGAATCAGGATCAAGTGTCTGGAAGTATTTGCTTTTGACAATGAGATAAAGATATTTTTCTTTCACATAATGGAAGAGTTAATTCATTTTTTACTTAGGAAAAAAAAAAAATCTATCTGACTTACCAGTCAGCAGAACAAGTCTTTTACAGTTGCAAATGAAGGGGCATATGTTGCTCACATATTGCACTTCTGCCTGCTGTCTTTATCTTGATGAAAAATGTAGCCCAAAGTTTGGTCTTCTGATGTGTAGAGTGGGGAAAGAGTCCAGTGATGTCTTACTGAGAGGAGTGGGTGTGAATATATATAGTGGATAAGCCTTTAGTGTCTAATTTGTATTTGTGTTATCACATTTGCAGCATTTCTGTAATAAATATAAGACTATGCTAAAGTAGAACAATTTTATGAAGTGTAAAAATGACAGTCAAGTGACTACTTTTAAGCAGTTCTGGAGTCATCTTAATGCAGGGCAATAATTTGCACCTTCAGAGTACAAAAATTGGAGCCTGAGAGAAAAGAAAGTCTTTGTAAAATGCCACATCTTTGAAATGAGAAAGTATTTGCAAAGTGTTACCTCTTTGAAATGCCTCTCCTAAGTCTTTACTCCACAATTCCTGGAAAACAGGCAGAGCAGAGGAGTGGGAGATTAGCTACAGTGACCAGCAGAGGAAGAGCAGCTACACAGGGTGGGCTGGAGTCTTACGATATGACGTGACAGTACCTCAGAGCCCAGTCCCTTACTGGGGATTTTAGTCATTAAAAAAAAATAAAAAGAGAAAAAAAAGAGAGAGAGAGAGAAAATACCATGCATTGACATTTCATTATACCAATAAAGTTACTATAATTTTTTGGTAACTAGTATTTTATGGATTTTATCAAAAAAAACCTAATCTTTGTCATCTCCGTGGTTCTAAGAATAATTTGGTGATTTAACTCCTTAGAAAGATGTTTCTTTTTCATCTGCTCATTTTCCCAGACTTACTTCATGAGAAAGACTCGTCAAAATTATTCCAAGTGAAGCAATACAGGACAAAGGACCGAGTTTTTGGAATGTAGTGATAAATTTTGATATATTTCTTTGAAAATCCTTGAAGAAGATGGAATTATAGACAGAGATGTTTCACTGTAGTTTCAGCAAGAATTTTCAGAACTTGTCACTTCAGAACAGCTGGAGCCTTGGCACAAGCTCCCATATTATGTTTTTTCCTTTAATTCTTCAATGGTTCTCCCCCAAATTATTTCATTGTTACCATTATAAAGAAAATAGGTAAATTTACTACACACTTAGAAAAATATAAAGCCTTATCCTTGCCTTATGCAAACCTCTATTCATGTTCATAAAACTAAACTAATTTGCTTCAACTAAGGAAGTAGCCTTTAATGCATTCTTCAACTACTAAATGTTATAATCAAGAATTATTGCCTATGTTTCAGATGGACTTAAGTGTGAATGTACCATAAATCTTTCCTCTCTTTTTTTCTTCCCTAACCCAACCAGCAGTCTCTATTCTCCAAGCTTTAAATTCACCTTGTTTTCAGAGAAGTTAACTTTCCATCTGAGAGGCATGGTCCAAATTCTGTTCATAAATATTTTCCATGTCTTTTGGTCATCTCGTCTAAGTAAAAATAGCATGAAATGGTGTCGTCATGCAACCTGCCTGAGGATAGATTACTTTCAGGGATTTCTTGCACACACTGTGTACTACAGTTGAGAGCCTTTATGCCAAAGGAAGGTCTGGTCTTCGTTTCAATATTTCACTTTTCATACTTGCATGTTCCTCACTGCTGGCTGAGGATTCAGTAGAAAATTACAATTTGAAGGCGACAAGAAGCCTGCCTGAAACAATCAGGACTGGGCTGCTGTTCCCCTAGGTCTGCATTATTCTGTGGGATAGAGTTTAGGCAACATACATTAATACAGTTGATGCACTACAATTAAAGAGAAAAAGCATAAGACCATGCTCACCATTGCTCATTATTAATGATCATGTCTGTGTCAGTGGTTTTCTGCATCCCTGCCTATTTGCTTTTGAAGTTGAACATGCTTAATGGGCTTATTTGAGGGAGTAAAGATGACAAAAATATATTGGAGAAAGCAGATCCATGAAAAAATAATGATGATGGAAAACACAGTGAGTAAAAGGAAAGTAATTAATAAGAGAAAGGGATTAGAGACCTTTCCTTGCCTTTCTCATTTTCCCTCCTAAGAGTGAGGGAGCACATCCTTCAAAAATTTTGTGCACCATTTTTTTTCCTTTTCAAAGACGAAATGGACCATTGCAGTAAATCAGTCTGGTTTTCTTTGTAACATTAGCCACAAAACTTTCACAAATTAAGCTTTGATCAAAACCATGTGTGGAGGAGAGGACAAAAAGGAGCAATTCCATGAAAAATCAGCTGTTCTTTCTAGGTGAAATGTGTACGTAACCCATCCTATTGCTTGAATTTGATGCAATTCATAGCCCTGGCAAGGCGGTTGCCACTCAGTCAGGATGGTGGCCACATGCTGAGGCAGTGAGACAGGAGGTGGTAAGGTAAAGGATAGTTTTGCTTTATATAAATATCTGTTGGTGTTCATATGTCTTTTAGCTGGAGCTTCCACTGTCTGAATTTTAAGATCAGGATAGTGGGCTAGACAGATCTTTCATCAGAGGTAGGCTGAGAGATCTTATGTTCCAGAATCTAGAGGAATTCTTTCACATACATTTCAGAACTTTTTTATTGCTTTTCCCCCAAGAAAGAGGCGAATTTTGCAAGTTTTATAAAAATAGGTTGACAGTTTTCTGGTTTTTCTTCCATGCTTTCATTTTCTTTCAGTGAATTAATCTGTACAATATCCTCTACTAAAAAAAAATGGTACTGCGACTCAGAGACTTTATTCTAAGTATCTGTATGAAACCTGCTATCTCCAAAAGCTTGTTAAATACTCACTCAATGTAAACTATAAAGTTAGGAGCATATTGGCTACTTGCTTTCAAAGATGAGACTTTTCAATGTAGAAAATCTTCTTGAATCTTTCTTTGTGCTTCCTTTGGTGTCCTGAAGGAGTAAAGTTGGGAAGACAGATTTCATTCCTAGGAAAGCACTGTGAACTGTTGAATTTACAGGGTATTTTAAGATAGCAAGGTGCAAATAAATTTTAAGTGAGAAGAAAAATACGAGCTATCAGAGTAAGTGAAGTATACATTTTTTGTTGCAGGAATAAACTGTATCTTTGCTTAGACCCTAGCAACTCTGTTGAGCCCTCTTATTTTATCTATCTCAAAAAATTCAAAGGAATGCAATAAAAAATTTAGCAGTAAGTCGTTCCAATATAATGAGCCACTGTGAATTTTAGGAGAATTTGGCTAACCAGGTGAAGATCTCCTGCTGGCACTCAGCAGCCTGTCCAGTTCTGTGTCTCCCATTTGAGTTTGAACAGTATTTCCCCTTCCTTTGTTGCAGCTCTCTAAAAGTTCATGAAGTGGTTGCCTGGGAAGTACACAAAAATTGCAGTCATGAACTTGAAGTATCACTTTGTAGAAACAAAATCCCCACAGAAGCTGCAGTTTCTGCAGCAACACTGACGGTGCGCACAGGATGAGAAAGTGCAGTGTGGAGGTGTGCACAGTGCCAGCAGATCATGCAAATTAAATATCCAGTCCCTCTTATTTCACTTGTGTCAGTGATTTCCTCAGCCAGGCTTCAGTGGTTTTAAAAGTGCAAACCTGCTGCTTTCTTCATCACTGGCAGGGCCGCTGGGACCTGCACTTGGCATGCTCCAGGAGAGTCAGCGGCTGCTTAAATCAGAGAAGGCATGTGGCTGATTGAATCACCTGTCACATTGATTTATGGACCTCCAAGGTCATCTCTTTGTGGCTTGTAAGTGATTTTCTTTGGATGAAAAATATAAAAGAAGAAATTGTAGATGACCTCTTTATTAAGAGAAATGTGAAAATAATGAATAAAGACAGATTTTACTTTTTTTTTTGCATGTAATTTCAGTGGAAGGAAAAAACACTTCCCCCATAATGACATCCCTAGTTAAAAAAATAAAATATAGGGATAAAGAAAGTCTTGGGCTCATGGACAACATCTTTACAAGTTACTGATCTATATAGTGTCTTTTATTTGGTGGCTAAGTACATTGCCACTCCTCTTCAGACTGAACTTATGTACTTGCTCTGCAAGCTCCTACCACAGATTAAAAACACGAGGCTTACAATGCACTGTAGGTGCCTGAGCTTCTTATTCTAGTTTTGCTGTTGCCATTCACCCAGCTAGCATCCAGGTCTTCATTTCATGCTCACTTTCAGGGCATAATCTGTGGAGTAAAATGCTGTACAAGATAAAGAAAGATAAATCTGTTCTGTAAGAATACAGCAGGCATACCTGAAGTACTACTGCTAGAGTTCTCTTACACTTTAATGGAGAATTATTTCTTTGTCTGGAAGAATTTATCTTTTTAAGCTTTTAATTGAAAAAAAAAAAAAGAAAATATGAAGAACTAGATAAAACATATTTTCATTTGTCGTCATTACACTAAAATGAGTATGTCTGAAGAACTGGAGAAGGTTGGTTGGGTTTTTTCCTGGCATGCTAGAAGTCATGTGAAAGAGCAAAACTCAGCCTATTTGTTTTATTCTTTATAAAGACTTTTCCTCGTGCCTTTCATTCCTTTCACCTATCACTCCTGAGTAGGAATGTTGTTGATCACACAGATAACGCTGGGAGCAAAGTTCCACGAAGACTCTCAAGTGCAGTTTCACCCTTGGTCTCCAGGTATCACATGCATCAAATATCACTTCTATTTTCAAGAAAGCAAAGAGCTTTTAAAGAGTGAGACTCCTGGTCAATGACTAATGCGGAAATCAGGGAAATGCCAAGGTTCGTGCCTACCAGAAATTCTCAGAATAACAAAAATTCCCCATAGGAGACTTAGAGCTAAAATAAGTTAAAGCTCAAACTATACAGAAAATATTTCAGAAATTCAAAGTGTAGTTTGCAGAACTATATAAATAAAGGCCGTTTGCTATATAAATAAAGTCCATTTTTTCTGATTTTTCACCTTGCTAATGAATCAAAGTATTTTCTTGACACACACCAGGAAATTTTGTTCCACTGACCTGTGCAATTTCTGCCTTAGCAGCTGAGCTTAGGTTCAGCAAAAGCTTACATAAGCAGGTGAGCTTAGGTTTTGGCAAGCTACTAAGGGGATCCAGAGGGAAGAACTGCAGAAATACAGAATTTATAGAACTGCTTACAGCTGTGCCACAAAACTCTGACAGCTTATATTAAAAGTAAAGGATGGATTAATTGTATGGGTACACATCCTTAATACAGATTTATTTCTTTATCATTTTGCAGATAAGACGAAGCTGATGTTAGAAAACACATCCTTTCAAAAGAGCTGATTGGGAAGCCTTAGCGATTGCTCTGGCTTGACAGCCCCTGGCAACACAAAGTCAAGCAAAGTGGACAAACTGATTTGAAATACATAATGATTTTTACTTTTAGAGACAACTCAAATCAGTATTTCCCTTTTTTACTCACCAGAAATATTCATCATAATTTTTCCATTATTCTATGCCTTTTGAAATTCTAGAAATGTCCAGACAGGACAAGAAGCAGAAATGCAGTCATGCTGTGAAAGAAATGGCTATTCCAGCAATTCTGGCTTCTCAGGAAGGAAATAAGTAGTATTATATCTTCCATATAAAATAATAAACATATGCTTCCAGTTGCGGTGACCTTTCAGATTAAGCAAACAAGACAAGGGCAAAAAGCATTGTCTTTGTGAGATGGTGGATGGTGTTGACCCAATTGCTGCTGTCTGAAACACTGCTAAATAATTTATGCTTGTGCAAAGTGGATGTACAGCACTACCAAATTGCAGGGGTACATTCACTGCACAGGAGTTCAAATGTCAGCATAAGGCACCAAACTGAGGAGAGGGAAAAAAGTGAAAGGAGCAGAGAAAAAAGGACAGACATTTTTTAAATGGCAGTCAGTGTACCAAATAATAGGTGTCTCCTGGACTTGTGTGCACAGGGGGAGTCAGGAAATACAACTTTGAGTTGCTTCCTACATTCCCTGTAGTAGTGATAAGTTCATAACAGGCAATTGCCTTGGAAATTTCACAGCCCCTTTGCCACAAACACAGGACAGCTGCATAGTTTAAATAGACCCAGACATCCAAGCAATAATCTCAAACAAGGTTGCACTTCAGACTTGTTTTCAAGACTAGTTTCCTTTTATCATCTTCCATGCCATGTGTTGCAAGTGACTTCTAATAGAGAGAGAAGGCCTCTCTCTCCTTATCTGCCCCTGGGAGGAGCCCTCAGGGCCCTGCTGTGGCCAGAGGGCCACCAGCTGGAGCTGCCATTAGGAACTTGTGCCTCCTAAGAGGAGCCTTGCTCAGAGGCACACCCTGCTCCATCATGGGCAGGTCCATACCTGCACTGGAGCTCACCACGTGCAAGGGGTGTTTGGTTCATTGGCAATTGCTCAGCCAGACATGATGCCTGGGATCTCAGAGCTGGAGAGACTGATATTTTATCACAAGAGGAAATACCACTATGCAAGAAGATGAAAAGTCAAAGGGATGAGACTCTTGCTCAGCATTCAGTAGATTGTCAGTTTTGTCTGTTCTTTTCCAAAATGAGCATGTCTTTAGAGGGGAAAAAATGGCAAAAATTTTTCCTCTTTTCTTAAACAAAAATGTTTTCCTCAAAGTTTGCATCATTTCTTGATCAAAATCCAAACATCAATTAACTACAGTTTGCTTTTGTTAATAATAATAATAAAAAAAAAATAATAATAGTAATGTTGTCATGCATTATATATTTATATTGAAATATATTTTCTGGTTGTTACAATTATTTTTGGCTTTTCTCCCAGAGAAGTTTTGCTTTATTGACAGTAGCCAGGGATGGCTGCGGTAGCAGCAGTCTGTGGTAACATCTCTAGAGTTGCAGATTGACAGACATTTTACATTGATAAGAAGTTACTATTTTCTTCACCTTGCAGATGAAATGCAGACAGTAGCACAAGAAGGGTCATTTTTTGTTGGTTTGTTTGGTGATTTTTTCTTGGGGTTGCTCAAGGAGTTGGTGCAGGGCTGAGATTGATGATGGTGCAAACCATGCCCAGGAGCTCAGCTCCTCCCAAATGTGTCTGTTGTTTTTCAGCCGTGGGTGAAAGCAGAGGAGATTTGCTGCCTCTCTGAGTAAAATACTGCAGAGACACCCTTCTGCAGCAGCCTGTGTTAGGGAGAGAAAGGCATTTGTTTAAGACATTTAAGGTATCAGCATAGAAATCTTGCTTACTGGTTACTACTTTGTAGCTCATATGAGCCTGATATAATCTGTCTGTGGTATTTGCCATTTTGAAGCATGGCTTTTAACCAGTGACCCTAGTGGGGAGCAGTACTCCCTTTCTCTGTGTTATGGAGTTTGAGGAGAGAGGGTGGCTCTGGTTTTTGTCCTGGGAAAGCAGGAATGCCTGCAGCAGACACAAGCATTTTGGAGCAAGCGTCTAAAGCCCTTATAGATGACAGCATGAAGTAAATCAAAGGTGGCAAAGATGTGACAAGATAGGAAGTAATAAACTCTGGAAATAAGCAGGTCCGCTTGTATGCAAAGTTTGTGTTATGTTTACTGTAGGATTTATGTTGCAGTGTAAAAGACCAGGGCAAAAATCACTTGACAAGGAGCTCTCCAAAAAAGTGGTTTCAGTCTATGTTTGCCAGAGCCCTCACAGACCATGAGGTGCTTCTGAAGTGATTAATGGCAAATAAACAAGAAAGCAAGTTATTGACAGTAAAGTAAAATTTCACTCATCATAGGGCTAAAAAAAAAAAAAACATTAAGAGGCTGAGAATCAATTTAGTTGAAAATCGTTAACCTAGTGTATGGTGTGCTAATATAAGTGTAGGAGAGTAGCAGGTGGTGGGGAAGGTTGAGTTTATCAGGGGTAGACCATGGCATTTTTTTCTCATCTAAAGTAAATGCAAGGAGCCAGTAGCTCATAAAGCCCAAGTACAGAATCTTGCTCCTGGAATTGCTGAGCTGGAGATGAAATGGGTTGGTATAAAATGGAAAGGTTGCTGTTGTACCAGGATTTGGGACACCCAGATTTTGTTTTTAGCATCATGTAATGACAGACAAGTCACCTTTGCTTTGATTTCTTCCCTATAAACCAGAAAATATATATGGAGATATTGTGGAGCAGGGTCACCTCAAAGCACACTTCTTACACCCTTCAGCTCAGGAAACCAATCAAGCATTTATCCCATGGACAGTGGGAGGAGCTCATAGCTTTCTCTTAAATATTCCTTATAGCTTTCTCTTAAATATTCTTTTTTAGAATATTAACAGTGGCTGACAATTATTCATGATCCATGTTGTCATTCTGGAAGCTGACATGGTAGCTGAGACTAAGAGAGTGAACCAAAGCAGCTGAAGTGAATTAACGTTTTGTCAAAGCCACATCTGTCATAGTGTTTACAACTTCACTTCCCATTACACTACCACTTTTCTGCAACGTTGTAGAGAGACAATGGCAGCCTTGAGAATGAGTACTTCCGTAGTGGAGCTGTAATTTCTGTTTCTATAGTCACATAACGTTGCTGTTTTTAAAACAAAATAAGGCCCTACTACCATGTTAGGTGTACTTGCTCCTGATCAGAAGGGGAATACTCATTTGTGTCTGAGAAGAAGAATCTGAAGAAAACTCATTTAGCTCACGTAGTAATGTGCATTTGAACTACCATATATAGATTTCTTTTTAATTATTGTTCCTTCTCTTTAATTATTTTTATTGCATTTCTTTACTTTTTCATGCAGTTCTGCCATTAAATGCTCAGACATTAATCCATGGAATTTATACCACAGTGTATACCACAACAATTCCTGAGCAGTAGACAGCTCATGAGTGAGTTTTCTACAGTAGCTGCAAGAATTGTAGGTCTTTTCTCATTAAATGCAACTATTTGGAGTACCTAATTAGGGATGGAATAGGCAGACTGGAAGGCACTGTTCTATCCTTGCCAGTCAGATTAGCTGAGCCAGAACCAACTTCTTAATAAAGCATTAATTTTTTATGGCAAGAGAGAAGGAAAGCTGAGTTGCAAGTGTCCCTGAATTGCTTGTTTTCTTCCAGGATGTCTTTGCAGTCACAAGGAAGTCCATTTGAAATATGAGGTAGTTGTTTTCTATGGATTAAAAAAATAAGAATCTGCATTTCAATTGATGTTTTATGCATAGGAAATGAAATACATATATGCAAGGGTTAAATAAGTAATTTTTACCCTGTACACTGTAAGGAACTTAAGTGGGAAGGAGTGTCAGGTAGTGCTCAGTATAGTGCCAGAAAAATTAAATGAATTATGGAGTCAATTCCAAATTCTTTGATGGCACTGGCAGCAGAAAAGTCTGACCTGAGAGATACAATGCAGCCTTTAAGCTGCAGCCAAAGATCTAATTAATAACAAATCCCATTGCTGCAACCACAATCTGCCCTCCTGGACCATGCAGCTTTCTAAGAAATAACCTGGTATCATAAAAAGTCAATATATGATTTCTTCCACACTAATATGAATTTGTCTCAGTCACAGAGCCAACCACTACACCAGCTAGGAGCCTATGATTCTCCTCAGCGCAGGGGGTAAAGCAGAAATTTTCTTGAGGCCCCTTCCTAACTGACTTTGCCATTATTTCCTCTGTGGATGTGGCTTCTGAAGTGAGAATGATGCTTTTGCATAGGTAATTGCCCTGAATTCACCTTTAGAAGATATGTACAGAGCTGGAATTGGTACCAGACATTGTCACCCATATCTTCAGCATATGCCTGTGCTTGCTGAAGTTTAGATGGTGCTTTGGTCATCTGCAGGCTTGACTGCACATTTCTATCCCTGAAGTAGGAAGCCCATATCCTAATGTGGCATGTACTGTAAATTTCACACCTAATTTAGGGAAAACAGAGGTTCTCTTTGAGGAGATAGTAGATAGGAGTTGTTTTTTTCTGTCAGTGACTGACCTAAAATGCTGCTACCATTATAGTTTCACCTATTGAAATTGCTTTCTGTGATCTAGGATGAGGCATTTCTTGTAGTATATTGACATTATGTAGTTTTGATCCTGAAAAATGGACAATAATGGTGTAGAAAGCCCACTATTAATAAATCCAACACAGTCTGCACTTTATAACCAAGTTCCAGAATAATTTGGCCATCTTCAGAATGATGCTGTGCTGAAAGGGGCCTCATCACTCCTAGCCTGATCTTAATACTGTCACTTTTGGTTCCTGTTGACGCAGGCATTTCCAGGCAGTGACCCATCCCCTTGCAGGGACAAAAGCTTTGTTCGGTGCTCAGCACTCTGGGGTCCTAACTCCCACAGGGCCCTCACAAACTCTGGTGAATATTAATAATTAAGGACACTTTTATGACATTTTTCCCCACACATGCATCATCCCCTTCCTTCTCTAGCTGCTGTAGGCAGAACCTCAGCCTCTCCACCTCTAGCTTTCATATGACAGAACTCTGAAAGGCTCCTTCCAGCTGGGAGTAAGAATGAGACTGGGCTAAATGTGCTTTTCCAAGCAGCCAGGGGTTTGTAGGATGAGTTTTCCAAAGGAAGTGTATCTGTTTTTAAGGATCTGGAGTACACTTCAGTTTTGAGACAGTAATTCCAGACTTACTGGTCATGCTGCAGTGCTATTTGGGACCTGCTAAAGTCTTTTGGTAAACAACTGATCTACACTGAGAGGTCGGAATTTAACCCTGGAGACCTTTGTGATGATTTCTCCAACTGTATTTCTAGGAGAGAGGTGTGACTGTGATATGGGGAGCCTATTACAATTCCTTTGGCAGCAAAGCAAAAAGGATGAATTTGGTTTCTACAGACCTCTGGCAAAGTACTGCCTGGGCTATTGCCCAGAAAGCTGGCTATTTTTGAATAATAAGTAATACTTTTGGAGCAGAGATTCATGATTATATGAGCCCCTGGCTGTTTCTCTCTCACTGCCTCCCTTATCCCATGCACACGGCACGTTGATGTCAAGTCCAACAGTTCCACTGAAGTGGAGACAGGATCAGGCTGCATGGAGGGAGCCCTCACCAAATGAATGCCTGTTAACTCTGTGGTGTAAAGCTGCTCTTCTCTGCTCACTGTACCCTCAGTGACTTGCTTTAGCTCATCAGTCCCCATTGCTGCCATTGCCAGACACTTTTATTCACTGCCTGCGCCCCTAAGGTATTTTCTAGCTGCCTGTAGTGTCAAGTGAGTGTCCCACAGATGATCTTCGGTCCATTTGGAAGACCAGTGTCTTACTACTTGTTCCTTGTTCTGGGGTTTCTGTGTCTCCAGGCTATAGGTCTTGAAACCTCACAGCAGCAGGACTCCAGCATTTTCAGGAACAGCTGGCTGTTTCACACATTATTTTGCCGACTATAATTTGCTCAGTTTTATGGTGTGGTTCCAAGACCACTCAGACTCCACTGGTTTCTCCTCATGCTCTCCCTTCCCTCTGCCAGTGGTTCCACCCTTCTTGGTTGCCACTGCCCTGCAGCTTTTGGGAGCAGGATATCCTTGCTCACACAGCCTTCTGCTATTTTTCAAGTGGCTTTCTCCCAGATATTCCATTTTTATTGCTTGGCTGCTCTTCCCTCCCCCACACTTCATCTCTGTGTACTGGAGAGTCCTCTGCATGCAGAGGAGCTTCTACAGGCTGGGTCCAAACTGTGTCAGTGAACACACTGAGGCAATTTTCCCATGTAATAAATGCACATCACGTGATGCTTAAATCAGATTAGAATCATGCCCAAGGTGTGTTTTTAATAAACAGGAGAAGAAAATGCTATCCCCTCCTACCACCTTCCCCTCTGGTTATAAAGTATTTCTTTTAAGTTTGTCTTTCAAGAGAGCTTTAAAATGGCCTTTTGGCCTGTTGATTTGCTTTCATCAAGGTGCAAGAAAACCACTCTGGTCCTTTCAATCCTGGTGAGCCCAAGTGTGCATATGGAGTTGTAAATAAGGAATTTTTGGTTGTTTTGGGTTTTTTTAAATTTAATCTGACTTTGACATCCTTCAGTTAAATTCAGCCACGATTCAAAACAAGGTAGATCCTTGTTTAATTTCTTGGTTTTACTCTGCTGTGGGGATAGTACAAAATTTTCTGTTAGTATTAGCTGCTTGATGTCCCTGAAAGTGTAGAACAGGTATGTAGTACCATAAATATGGCAATAAGTGTCTAAAAGACCTCCAGCTGAGAACTTTTATCAGATATCTATCTGTTTGGCCTCATTTTCTTTCTTACATGTTAATACTCATCTGTTGTAAACTGCCTTAGTTCTATCTGGCTCATGGCAAGCAGTAAAGGAAATATTCTCCTTTATTTCTTACCTATGCAGAGGAGGAGTTTCAAAGCCTTGGCCACTCTGGGCATCCCTGTGTGTCAGGTCCACCTGTGGGACTTGGAGGGGAAGGCAGAGAGTGGACCCCAGGGAAAGTGGGGCAGGGGTGACTCGCTGACTGGGCTGGCAGAAGTCACAGCCCCACATCCTCTGCCTCCCAGCCAAAAGCACGTCCCCCCCATCTCTGCAACGTGAACACAGGTTTTATTCTGATTCCTCAGTCAGCATGATGGAACAGCAGTCCAGCCTCATAGGGACTATGATGTGCAATACTTAGGCAATTCTTACTTGCTATGTTCCCTATATTATTTTTTATTAAGTACTTCTAATTTCAAGGTGCAGCTGACAAAGCAGAGGGTGACTTTGCTGAGAGGAACCATTTGCTACAGGAGCAAAGCCCATGCTTGCTACATCCTCATCTTAAACATACTTGGTTTTCTGTGCTGGCCCAAGGAGGGCTGCTTTGGAAGGTGATGGTGGTGGCCCTAGACTGGAGGAAGATGGGATGCTGCAGGAAGCACCACCATGCCAACTTGAGGATTTGGACTGCAGGCAGCAGGTCCTTCACCTTCCTGGCCTAGCCCTGATAAACAAGGCAGGGCTGGGACTCTGTCCTCTCCCCAAGGGAATTTTGTTGGTGCAAACAAACTCAGGCACCTGGGGTGTGAATGCCAGCCCCTAAGGATAGCCCAGCTGACTCCTGTAAGGAGCAGGAAGAGGGGCAGGTTTGGTGAGCCATCCCATCTCCTTCCTTTATCCACTCTCAGTACTTGTCTTTCAAAAGGTGCCACAGTGCTGTTGAACATTTTATTTCTACATTATTTGTTTGTATAGGTCAAAAAAAAAAGGTGTGGTTTGTAGAGTCTCATGCTCAAGTAAGGAGGATTTGGAAGAAAATAGGAGCTTAAAAGAGAGTGTTCCAAAGTGAAGTGCTGAGGATGACAGGGGGCACTCCGTGAAGATGTCCCATGGTGACATTGACACCTCTGTGCACACACTTCACCACAACTCTGGACAGCAGAGAACCTCCACAGCTCCTTTCCCTCCACTCCCCAAGCTGTTCTCTCCCATGCCTCAACTCTTGCTGCCAGAGACCCTCTTTAACCCCACATCCCCAGCACTTTGGTGGGCTGCCCAGACAGGCTCTCCTCTGCTAAGCTGGGGGAAGAAGGAAATGCCTTTGGGGTCCCTTTCATGTTGCCATGAAATAAGGTTTAGGTGGGATACATGCAGTAGTACAATGCAGGCAAGGAAAACACTGAATGAGCTTAGGGAAAAGCCCACGCATGATGGGAAAGGCAGAAAGAAAGAGGGGAGGGGTGAGTTTGGGACAGATGCTCAAGCTAAGGATTTCTTGGCTATTTTTATGCTACATTCCTATACTCAAAAATGACTCAGTTGTTCTTCCTCATATGCTATAATGGGCCCCATGAGAAATTTCTGAGGTTAAAAAAGCCTTGAGCTTGCATAACATCACTTCTTCAATATGTGCTTCTCCCCAGTGAGCATCTGGGGGAGCAGAAAGGTTAAATGCCATAATTGCCAAAGGACTTGCCTCGATCCAGGAGCCCAATGAAAACAGACTTTCTTGTGTAAAGTCCCACTGGAGCACTGCTCAACATGATACAGAACAGCAGAGGCTGAGTCTGGTTTTACTGTGCTAGAAGCAGGGGTTGGCTCATGTGGGGAGCAGGGCGTGCTTTGACACATGCCAGACACTCACGCTGGAGGAGGGCCTCATCCTTAGAAGTCTTTGAGGATCTAATGCACTGGAGTTTACAGCCACCTGTGGGACTAGGTCGGGTTGTATGTGGCATAGTATCCTGTGCCATGATCCCGGATGCCATGAGAGGCCTTGTCTTGAGTTCCCTGTCTGGACCACCAAATATATTTTTCCACTGAAATACCATCAAATAGGGACTACCTGTCTGCACCCAGCAGTGACAATGATCTATTTCTTTCTTCTGTGAACAGAAACAAGGCCTTTCCCTGTAGTAAATGAAATGGGAATTACAAAGTAACTGCAGGCCTAAGCAGGAATGTTTTGTTCAAGAGGGAAAAAGAAAAAAAAAAGAAAGAAAGAAAAAAAAAGAAAAATAAAAAGCACTAAAAGGGATAGTCAGGGCTGGCGAAATTGCAGTGTGGGAAGAATGGGAGAGAGAATTCAAAGAGCTTTTGGTTCATTAGCAGGCAAACATGCTGTGACAGCTCATTGTGAAACAAATTCTTTTCTCCATATGAAAATGCAGATGTTTATTTAAAACAAAGGTTGAGGCTGAAATTACTTTCTGTGGCTGGCTGTCTGGGTGTCCCTGGCACCATCAGTAATCAGTGCTTTATCTGTTCACTCAGGAGCAGGTAAATCTAACGCNAAATTCCACAGAAAGAAAAGGGACAATTCAACCCTCAACATCACTCTGTGCAGTATGTGGCATGATGGGGACTTGGGGCTTCTAGGAACTACTGCAGCATAAATTACAACAGGAGGTTGTGTATCTTGCTGTGAGCAAGCCTGGTTGGTTTTAAACTAAGATTTTTTATGGGTGAGCCGTATTTTTTACATATCTAATTTTGAGAACATTTTATTCCCCAGCTCAAACTGTGCATTTTTTCATTGCTTTTCTCTGCAAAGAGTTGATGTATTTCCAGCATTCAGTTACTCCCAAAATGATGTGCATTTTTTCTAGGCATGGTTTTACCCAAATTCCATTATGAAGATATTACTATTTTATAATGGTTTACTTGTCAAATCTCTTTGAAATTGCTAACCTTTGCTATAAAATTAATTATGGAGTGTTCCTTTTGCAAAATACTTTCATCCTATTGCTCCATTTCAAAACAGAAAAGAGTCAAAATATCAGTATTTTCTGGGAAGTAGAACTGTTCCCTTTCTGACCTCTTATGTCCCAGGCCCATTATGCAAAGCCCTTGGAAATATTTTGAAGTTCAACTCAGGTTATTGGGGATTTATGTATGTGTTTAATTACTTTGTTGCAGAGACATAAATAGAAATGAATAGCTCCACACTGTGCCAAATATGCTACTGCAGTCTCTTTTCAAGCCTATATATTATTATTGGAAATATAATTTACAGAATAATTGCAACTGTCCATTAATTAATTGGCACTGAGAGCAGCCCCATAAAGATTGGTACTTTCTCAAATGTTATTCAGTGCTACATACATATACATACATACATGGGCATATATTTTTATATATATAAATATGTACATATCTGTGAACACATTTAACTGGTGAATTTGAAGGCATTTTCTTGAACAGGCTTCCAATTTTTATAAGAAAACATGTTCATAAGTGTCTTTTCACTGTAGACTTAGAATCCACTGAATGAATATATTTACATACAGATGAAAATCAATAGTATGACCTTAACTACAGGATGCATGCTTATAAATTGGTGGGTTTAATCCTTAGAAAAATCTCTAACATTAGTTCACTAAAAAATTCAAATGATGTGTCAGCATTAAAAAGAGTTGAGACCTGCCATGTGGAAAAGTGTGATGCCTGAAAAGCTACAATTTGATTTAATTGATTAGATTTCTCATTGTAAGTATTGTAATAAAAATAATATCTCAAAATCTAAAAAAAATAATTATGGTCACCACCAGAAATATTTTAAAAATTTGCACACTGGAAATGAGGCAAAGTTTCAATTTGATTAATACAAAGTTGGTAATCTGTTAACAGGAAAAGTAAATGTTATGATTTGCATAAAATGTAATGATTAAATGTTATGATTAACTTTGCATAAATAGATGTAGCCCATTTTGTGAAGGTCATTCAGCAAGAAAATGCATAATTTGTTATTACTTTGGTAGGAAAGGAGAATGTCCTGTTTACAAACATGTCTACTGAATTAGATATTTTCACACTGTTTGAGTTTGCTGCATTAATTTATAAGAATCCAAACTTGAAGCTGACAATGGTGTTTTCTACTTTTTTTGAAAATGAGCAGACTGCAGGGGATAACCCATAAAACAGTGCCTCTGAGAAAAACATTAAAGGCATTGGGGGAAATTTATGATTTCTACAACCAAAATTTTCAGTCCTACCGAGTCCTGACAGACTTCCATGGACCATAGTCTGGCAGAAAATCTCCTGATAAAAGGCCTTCTGAATTTGTCCAGTGACATAGCTAAATAACCAAAACACGACGATACCTTAAATACATCTCTGTGTTGCAGCTCCAGCTGCACTAGGTCACCATGTGGAGCTGTTTAAAACACTGAAAGTGATTTTAAGCCTTTGTTACTTCAATTTGGAGACATGAAATAGAAATAATGACTGCATCAAAATGGATGCCTCTATTGGTTTAATGGGAGACATAATTTTCAGAATCTTTATTGCCATGCTCTACCTAATGAAAAAAAAAAAAAAATGAGGCTCTTCTTTTGGCCACCCCTGTTGAACCAGTGAGTAAAATCATGCCCAGTCTCCAGTAAAGTACTCACACATGTTCATTGAGGATAATGAGGCTTCTCAAAAGTTCAAAGTTATGGTAAAGATATACATGTACTTTCAAGTGTATTACTGACTTCGGGCCATAGTAATAAAGGAAATAGAATGTCAGGATAACCACAATAAAATGAATTAAAATCTTGTGCATGAATTTGAGGGGTCAAGTCAGTGGCCTATATCTCCCCACCAATCCCTCAGCCTTATGTTTCTGGCTATGGCATGACTGTTGGCCTTGAGGACCAAATGTCGAGATTATTGCTGGCCAGCTCCTGCAGACATGTAACACAACATGGGCCAAGGTACTTGTGCTTGAATTTAGAAAGATCCCCCCATTTTTTTCCTTCTTCACACTCTCTTTTAAATACTTCAAGGTTTTTTGTTCATTATTTAGAATTTTCTTTTAAGGAAGACACAAGATTTTGGATTGAACCAGGAGGATTTGGTATCTCTTTCTTACATTGCTCATTTCTGCATTGCAGCACTTAAATGTGAGGTCTTGAGTGCTGACCACAGTAAATATGTCAAAGCTTCTCAGTGGTGACAGGGGAAAGTTACTTCTACATAGCATTAAGGGGCCCAAAAAATGAACTTTCTGCTTTCCTTGACTGATTTGATCAGGCAGAGTCCCCTCTGACTTGAATGAGAACCAGCTGATAGTTCGTCCTGGTGTGCTGACAAAACTGCTTCTAGTTCTGGAGAAAATCAAGATATTTAATACTGAGAGTGCCACACACCACGCAGAGGCTTGCAGGATAATTTCTAATTTTAATTCAACTTGTCTGGATTCTGATGAGAATCCAACTTATATTTAATTTTCTGCAATAAAGCTGGAAGCTCTGCTGGCTTCACAATATTCAAAAACATTACTCTCCCAGGGTGGTTGCAAGCAGCTTTCGGAGGCCCCTCTTTCCTAAGGCAGAGCTGTTGGATGAATGAGCCTTGGAGCTAGGAACACTCAGGTGTTAGGAGCACTCCAGTGCTAGCAGCTCTGGCAGAGAGATGGGGATGTGGATCCAAACCAGATGCATGTGTGAGCTGCTATGAGGCCAAGGGATTCAAGGACCTGAAGACCACTGGCCTCAAGCAAACTCTCCCTAGACCCATGTATGGCCCAAAGTCTTTGGTTTGGTGAAAATTCAGTGAAAACAAAGTGTTTGATTAAAAGCAGTGGGTTTTTTTCAAGGGAACTTTTGCTTCCTTGTAAGCCATCCAACCTGTGCCACCAAAAAAAGTCTATTTATGCTTTGATTTATTACAAATTCTTGGAACACACATCAAAAGTCTTCATGGAGCTACCACTTACTTTGAGGAGAATCTGTGTTGTATAACTGATTATATAACGAAATGTAATTACTTCTCCCAAAGTATACACAACAAAATCTCAGCTTTTTTTGCCTATCAGTAGATCTTGGTTATTAGAGTTTATATATTAACTTTCATCCTTGCCAAGAACAATGTGACCAGGCCAGATGTTTTCAGACCTACCCCTGTTTGAGGAATATATAATATATATAATAGCACAATTCCAAGTCTGTGCTCTGCATAGTGAAAATCAGGCAACCGGAGCATGGGAACTTTTTTTCTTCTCTGATGTTTCTCTGCATGAATCCAAACATATATGGGTTCCTTTATGCCTTTTCAGCTGGAAGGAACTGTAAGAAACAGTATGCAGTAGCAGTAATGTCAAGACTGGAAAACATTACAGTCTTTCTTCCCACCACACCGCTCCTCTTCCCCATCATATGGAAACATTAGATGTATAACACAGAATCTTTGTGATTCTGCTTTGAAGAAAGTATTAGCAATGATAAGTCCATCTTTGTCAACAAGATTTATCCTCTGACCTGTTAGGTTCATGCTTGGACTGCTCTGATAATAAATCTTGTCTGTTCAGGAAGGGACTAGAGGTCTGGGCTACAAAATGTGAGCCTTTGGGTGATTGTGCATCACCTGGGGAAGGAACAATATTCCAAAGCAGGACCACGTGATTCTCCTGAGCTTCTGCTTGGACTGACAGGCCCAGGTCTATCCAGTGCTTTTCCTCCTGTGTGCCAAGTGCTTGCAGATACTGCCACATTCAAGCTGTAAACTGTGACGCAGGAGGGGCAGCTCATCGTAGTGAGGTAAGAATTGGGCTCCTGGGACCACAGACAAGTGACTTGGCTTATTTTTTAAGGAATAATGTATAATTCAGCTTCCTAATCTGATCTGAGCCTGCACTGTTGAAGGCCAGCTTTGGAGATGCAGAAGGTGGCATTATTCACTGAAATAACATGCAAGAAACATCTGACTAAATGTGTGGGGAGAGTTCAGCTTCTTTAAATGACACCCTTTGAACTGATCTGTGCAAACTTAGCCCAAAGTTTGTTTGAAGGTAACTGGTATGTCACGCAAAGCGAGTATGCTGGAATGCAATAATGCAGGCTGAAGCTGGGGAGGCATGTTCATATTTGGAAAGCTGCAAAAACCAAAGAGCAAACACACTCAGATTTCATTATAAAGTTGGTGAACAAGGAGTCAACAGTACCACGTTGCTCATACAGCCACTCAGGGCTTAATATTCACTGATATTCATTATTCACACCTGTCACTCAGAGAGCAGGAAGATGCTGTCTGATAGAAGCAGTGCCCCAAAGTGAATGTGAACTCCTGATGGCTTCCAGGTTGTTTATCAACTTCCCCCAGTCATCCCATTCTTGAATACACCACACTACTAGATTTTCGCTTTCACAAGTGAAAGCAATGTACAAGTGAAAACCTATGTACAAGTGAAAAGCAATGTCTAACATAAATATACAATTAAGCTAAAGCAGAGCAACATAAGGTTGAAGAGCAACAATGTATTTTTCTAGTAATGCAGATGTTAAGGACAAAGCTCCAATCCTAATCCAGGCCTCATGCAGAAGTGGAGGTGTTCAGACCACCCAAATTTAGCCACCCAATTTGGCTGGTTAAACTAGCCAGCCGGGCTCTCCAGGTTACCCCTGGAGTCAATGGAAAAACACTGGGAGAGAGACTCACTTCCAGGAGCAATTCAGCAAGCCTGTGTAAGGCTTCTGTTCTGAATTGCCTCTAGGGGAGTTCTCTATTAAAGAAATTCAAGGCGGCAAGCTAGGTAACTAAACCAGCTAGGCTGGGCGCCTAAATTCAGTGCTTTAGCAATCCTTCTTGCGCTGTAGAAAACAGTGTCACGTACCTTTACATCTGTACACTGTATCCCATGAAGCTATGAAAAAGTCCCTTTACCCTGCTTTGCTCTAGATTTTGTATGTGTGCTCCCCTTCTTTCCAGAATCCTTTGTCCCTCTTTCCTTGGAACCCAGGTGACCCACAGCCATCTGCTTAGGAGCCTGGAGATGTCATTCACACACAGTTTAAGTGCTGTCTAGTAGTAAAGGAAATAGGTTTTTATTCTGTTCTTTGTCTTTATGTCTTTCTACAGAATGATACTGTGGTATTCCATAATAAAATATTTATAGCTGTAATTGTCTGGCATCATAGAGCAGTTTGGAAATCTCCCCATCAGACAGGAGCCTGCTGGAAAGACAATAAGTTGGTAGACCTGACATACTCTGTTGAAACAGGTCAGTTTTGGGGGTTTTTAAAGGCACAACAAGTAATTTCCTGGCTCATCAGCAGGTCAGCCAGCAGGCAGACAGGTCCTGAAAGACTTTGTCTGTTTTACTAGAACCACCAGGATGCTAGCTTATCACTGTGACACTGAACATAGCAGCTCCTCAGGATTTATCATAAAGTGAAAAATATTATTCTGGTCAGTTCTGAGCTACCTAAAGCTGGATGGTTTTGGTTTCTTCCTTTTCCCCCTTGTCCTTATTCCCTGCTACAAGGGAAACCAGTTAATCTGAGGATCTGTTGTTATGGTTTGTTTTGTTTTTCCTCCTCCTTCTTCTAGTGCCTCAATTATTTCCGATCTGCATGTTTATTGTTTGGAAGAAAACTTGCTTTCCCGCTCTTCCACGCAACATTTCCTTTCAGAAGGTCTATCTTTCTGGAACTTTGAGAATGTGATTTCAGCTCCAGCCTTGCCAACAGATGAGCTGCAGGCAGGTGCTGCTAACTCCACTGCTTCCAGTTTTGCAGTACGTACTCAGACACAGCAAGGAAGGGACAAATCAAACATATCTTTTAAATATATTTTCATACTCCAAAAATAAATATATTTTCATACTCCAAAAATAAGTTTATCAGGCTGCATCAGGCAAGCAAAAAGGACATGACAAGGGCAGAATGGCAGAGTAGCTGAAGTAGTTGGCTCTGGAACGAGAGAACCAAGACACTGCAGGCACATCCCACTGGAAAGTGTCACTATTTCATCCAGTCTGGGGAATCAGAGTTAGCCTGGTGCAACAACAACATCCCTCTCCTGTCTGCTGCTTGCTGTGAAGTTGGTGTGCCTTGGCCTCAGTAGTATAATGGAGTCGTAGGGCTCAAGCAGGCTTTTGTCCTGGGCCAGTGTGACTGTTGACAGGCAAGGCATTATGTATTGAGTTACAGCTTCCCATGTAGCCTTGAAAAAGGAAAGCTGTCCAGAGTGTCTGTATTTTTCTTGAAATCTTTACAAAATGCATCTTGGACTGTAAGAGCTCTCCAGAGACGAGAGCAGGAGAAGTGGTGCCATGCTGAGGGTCAAAATATACGAAATATACAAAAGCCCTTATTAGATATAATTTCTGTGGAATATAATCAGTTTTTCTTATCTAAAGGAAGGCAAACTATTTGCCTACCCTTCTGCCAGGGAGCAGAAGTTGACTATTGTAAATTATGAGAAACAGCTTTATTAGGAGGATCCCAAGTGTGCTTTGCAGGGGGGTCAAATGGCAGAAAACCTGGCCCTGTTTTGGACCTTCATCCCAAGTTTGCTCATCTCATAATGAAATTATGTAAACATGTGCAGGAAAAGTATTGACAGCTGTGTATCCATTAAGCCTAGCTCAATGTGCAACCTTATTATCTGTGAGCCATTATTTTTTGGTTGTTTTCTCTCTGCCAGGAATTCAAGGCAAGAAAATCCATGTCAATCTGAATAAAATGACAGGTTGCCCCAATTTAGTGGTGATCTCATCAGTTCAGCCAGGCAGGCAGTGTTAGAAAATTATACAGGGACAGGTGCCCATAAAAGATCAGCTTGAGCTTCTCTGCCTTCAATGCATTTATAATGATGATGGTGATACTATGTATGTGCTGAGCACTTTTCAACCAAAAGTCTCCCATGCTTTTGCAAACTATATACAATAATCTGTGCAACATTGAAATACTTGCATTTTTAATAGCAACTTTGTTCTAGAAGCCTCAAAACCACAAATGTATTGTTGTTTAAACAGGAGACCTTCCAAAAAAGTCCTCTCTGATGCAAAACAAATTCATTGCAATCACATGCTTTCAGAGTCGTGAACCAAGTGTATTCCAGCCTCCACTGGAAGAAAGCACTTCACTCCAGAAAGCACTTCAGCACACACTAAACTTGGCAAACATGTACAACCCAGCTGAGTGCAGTGCATTAGCTGAAGATAAGCATGTGCTTAAAGGCTCTCCCGACTGTCCTGAAGACAGTAGGAAACTGTTTCTTAAAGATTCAAACAATCAGTGAAGAGGGAGGAGAGGAAGGGATTCTGCTCATTGGTTCTCAAATTTAAACCTATTGGCTGCTGCTGTAATTAAAGAAAAATGCAACAAATCTTGGCAGGCTAACCCAAGCTTGCTGTGCTGGCTGGAAATACGCTTTCATCCTGAAAAGAAATAATCTGAATGCACTAAGGCTTTTGTGTGTCACCCTGCTTGTGTGATGTGAAATGGACAGCATGCACACAGGCAGGGCTGGCAGCAGGTAGCTTGGTTTAAAATCCCCTGCCGTTTCCCCATCATTTCTTTTTTTGGCACAGTCTGATACATTCCAGAACCAGACTGATGTTGAGCCCTGAAGGTAAATCATCTCAGGTAGGAATGAATCAGCAGAAGGGAATTTTAGCAGCCCCATCATGCTCCACAGCTTTGCATACATTACAAACAGGAACGGTCAGGTCTCCTAAAGGAGCAGTACTGTCCCACCAGGCTCCTTGGGACAGGGTGCTGCCTTGTCCTCATAGCATGGGCAGGGGTGCCACTGCTCAGTTAAAATACAGCCTGATTTGCTATAGATAAAAAGGAGGGTAAAAAAGGTAAAAAAGGAGGTGTCCTCAGCCTTCTTCAGATGTCTGCACCCCATACCCACGATGTGACTGCAGCTCATGCAGTACATAGGAGCCCTCTGAGGTGTCTGAGGCAGCTGCAATGGTGAAAGGCTGGTGGTGAAGGCACCTGCCCTCTCCCACTGCCAGCATCTGTGCACTTGCTGCCTCCACTGATGAGCAAACCCAATTAGCACTGGCATGCAACACCACAGGCTCTGAAGGTCAGTGTTGAGTGGTGCAGTTGTTGAAGAGGTGCCAATGAAGTGAATTTAGTGCCTGGTTATTTGAGCAGTTGTGTGTTTGCTCACTTCTTATAAACAGGAATAAGAGGATTTTAAACTCATTTTTGAAGGACAAACCAGCTTTCCACCTCTTGGAGTGGGTGAGAGAAATATGTCACTGAACTGAAACTGCAAGAAGTTTTCAGTAAGCAGCATGCAGTCCTGGCCTGGGGCTTGGGTGGAACATGTGCCTTGATGCCTCCATTCCCACCACAGCTGTTGCGATCCTGGAGGACCTCCTTGGCAAGGTGCTCACATTGTTTGACAACTATCATGCACAGGAAGACCAACTCAGCCAACTTAGCACAGCTACTTTTAATAAGAAAGTCCCCTCTTTACTGTCCTGCATTCCCACATGAAATCCAGCATGTGGCCAGCCTCTCTCCTCATCTAGTCTTCAGGTATGCCTCCCTCTGAAAAAATTTTGGCCCCGTTGTTTGATATTTCTGAGCATAGGAATGGATGTAAATTCACAGATGCACATTTTTCATATATTTGGATTGACAGCAAGTAGTTTTATTGGGACAGAAACACAAAAGTAATTGGAGTTTGGCTGAAGATAGACACAGTCTAAAGTGACTTGGATTTTCTTATAGCAGAAAGTTATCCAAGATAAACAGATCTAAAAAAGCCCACAAAGAGCACAGATATTTTCTCTCTCAAGGCTTCTTCAACACTGAACTTCTAATTAAGCAACAAAGGTGCACTGATCAGTTTGTGTCACCCACTAGACACAGCCAATAACTCAGACACACCGAAACACCTAAACACACACAGATGTAGGAGGCTAAATTTGTAATAGCCTGAGTACAGTTTTCTAGAGTGCTTCACCAGTGCACATCAAATAAACACTGCTGCCAGGATACGAGTCAAGCATCATTTTTAGCAGGCAAGCTGGACTGATCAAATGTCTGAAAAAATCAAACTTGCATAGAACTATTTTATGGAACCACATAGGATTAAAACATTAAAGGAAATAATTGGCAAACAGTTAAATCATGAGCAGCATTTCCAACAAAAGTTGGCAATTTTCATGGCTAAACATACGGTAATATTAAAGGCATTGGTTTTACAGGAATGTTTATAAAAAAATAAAAAGGAGGGGAAAATGAAAAAAAAAGAACCACAGAGCCTGTACACAAAACTAGAACATAATGTCCAATTTTTCAATACATGTGCGAAGTGTTAAATGGTGTGTGAGAGCCCCTTAGGTGTTCATGATAGGCACACATTCTCAGAAGCGTGAGGCATCCAAATACCATTTAAATACAGAGCTTGTGGCAGAGCTGAGTGTGCCCCACCTTGCAGGTATCATGGCCAAGGAGGATGGGCATGTACCTTTACACTGGGAACTGGCCTTCCTTCCACCCCTTTTGGGGTGGGGATCTGGTCTTCCTTCCACTCCTGCTTCACATTTTTCAAGAACAAGAAATGGGGTAATAAAAGAGAGCTCTAAGTCTCACTAAAGATGTTTAACATTAACCCTCCCATGCCAATAAATGTACATACAGAAGCACTTACAGAAGTCTGGGACCCAAGCCTTGCAGACATCATCTAAGCAATGGAAAGCTATCCCTGAAGTTACTAACCAGCTACAGAAATTCATGTATAAAAATGCATATATGCTGATATAGAGGAAATGTACACTAATTGATCACAGAACCACTACTGAATTCAGTTTGGTATTAATTTTAATCTAACAAGATGACTTAAATTTTAAAAAAAACCCCAGTATTAAAAACTTCAGGATGCATCTCTTTGGTGAATAGATTTCTCCAGGACGTAGTCTAAATTTGTTGTTCTATCTACTTTTTTATTCCCATTGCTGATCCAAGACAAACTCAGTATTAAATAAATGTATTTTTAAAGTTCTGTTCAAAAGAATGTTCTGTAAAACACTGGCTTTTCTTGGGGTTTATACCAGCACAAATCATTATGACATCACGCTGATTTCATGAGTATTGTTGTATTGAATTATTCACATCACATCCTCACAGCCAGCAAAATATCCCAAAATATCTGAGAACTTGTTCTGGAGAGAATTCTTCGGAACCTAATGACTGGTACAGATATTCAAAATCTTTCATCATTTTACCTCTTCTCTTTCAAAAGCATTCGCAGTTCTCTGGGAGAAGTATGTAGCAGGATGGGAAAAAAAAATAGTGAATTCTTTCCATGATGTACTCGAGCCTTGTCTTCAGCTCAGGGAATTTTAATCCTGCTTGTTATATTATCTAGAACTAGATCAACATCTGCAAGTGCCAAAATAGTTCTGGAGAAGCAGATTTACCTGAGAAACTGTTGTACACATTGCAAAGGCATGGGGAAATCCTGCCTGTGCAGAAGTTCCTTCCTTGATTCCTGCACAGCACACAGCACTGGTTTAGAGGGCTCCAGAGCCTACAGATCCCCATGTGCCTCCTCTAGTATTTGAGCAGCATGATTGCCTGTTGAACTGCTATGCCATCCAGAGAACTTGTGGCATGTACATGGTATCCCTTCCCCAAGAGTTAGCATGCTTTGCTCTTAGGACACAGGAAGATTTCACAGTAATCCGTGGGCTTTATATTTCATATTAAACATGGACGGTATCTTTTGCATGATTTAGATCTTCCATTTATCACTTTGCAGTGCAAGCAAATTGCATTTTCTCTTGACTCCTGCTTTCTGGGGCAATACAAAATGTTTCCACAAAAGCTATGCAGCCCTTAACCACCTGCCAGATTCCCATGTATTATAACATTTTCAGCCAGCTGCCGTGGTAGCTGTTTATGCCAAGGGCAAGAATTCCTCTGCTCCGGTTTTAGCTTTCATGCAGTCCAGAGCCTGCTTTCACCCAGTGCCGAACTGTGAGTGTGCAGTCTGAGTCAGTGAGAGCCAAAACAAGAGGTCAAACTTCACAGAGCCAGCAACCAGCTGGTGGAGCCCAGGTATTGTGTCCTGGTCCCAGAGTCAATGCACTGCCTCCCCTTCCTCCCCTCTCTAGCGCACTATCCCACTCCTTTCCTGGGGGCATTCTAGGCAGAATAGCATATGTATAGGCACAGTGATCCCAGAGGAGATATTTGGCAGCAAATACTGAAGTGACTGATTGCTGGGAGCTGGTGTTGTACCTCTGGCTGGGCCGCTCTTAACCCCAGCTCTTCCAGAGACATGCTGCTGAACAATGTGAGTCAGAATTTTGTACTATTTTAAGAGCTAATAATCTTGTGTTTTATTTTGGTGGAGGTATTTTGTTTGTTTGGGATTTTTAATTTTTAAAATTTATTTTTTATCATTATTTAC
>VZTT01062248.1:0-42643 GCA_013400855.1 Buphagus erythrorhynchus | reverse complement strand
TATATGTAATCATACTCTTGTCCTCAATGCAGGCAAAATACCATCACTTTCTAAGGAGCTTGTTTCTGCAGACTGCAAAAGAAGATCACAATCTTTGACTCTGTAGGCACTGTCAGAAAGTGTTGTAAACATGCACACAGAGAAGTTTCCTTCCCAAAGCCAGTTTGTATCTGAGCAAAGTCATCTTTTGTGCTGAGCTAACGCAGCTTGGTAATTATTTCCATCTGGGTTCTGATCTCAGGAAAGGTAAAATAGTCCAGAAAAAGAGAAATATGAGTGGAATAGGTGGATGAACTAGTCTGTGATGGGAAAAAACACTGATGAAAATATGCTGTGAAGAAATTCTCTGAAATTCGGATCAGGAGGTTAAAAACCTTAACTCTTACTAGAGGAGAGCTGAGAAAAAAGGATATGCTCAGACATAGAAAAGAGTGGAGAAGAGGACTTCTGGGAATAAACGATGTGCTGCCACTTGTAGCTGGTAGTTGGAGAGGCTCTGGTGTTGTAGAGCTGGACTCCCAGCAACACAGATGGGGACTATAAAGAAATGGTAGAGATATAATGTATTCTGGGAGAGTTTTATGTACAATTTCTTTAGTATTTCTGAATTTTGCAGGGTGTGAAAGATCTGAATGTGTACGATTCCTGTACATGAAGTTGTGAAGAAAACATAGCACACCTGATAGTTACTGAAAAAAATGTATTTCTGACTGCAGAATTAGAAGATTCATAGTAATAATGCTTCAGTCTTTGATACCCTATGTTGAGAGATTCATGGCTAGCCCCTGAAGAATTATAGATTTGATAATGGATTACAATTACTTTGCCTCAGACAGCCTTAACTTTTGAGTAGAGTCCCTTGCTGCTCTTCAATTGAAGAGAGCAGATAGAGAGATATCACCTACAATTTCACTTGCTTTCTAGGACCTGTAGAACAAGGACATGACTAGTTAATGCTCAGCAGCACCTGGCCAGTCTTATCTACCTCAGAGAGACAAGGGGAGTCGTGGAGTAAAGCTGATCCAAGGGCAGGTTCAGCTGTTCATTTATCTGTTGATTTTTTCAAGGCCTGTATGGCCAGTGCTGGACAACTGCTGCCTGTTGAGGACTTTCTCAGGTGACATAGTTTGGGGTTTTGGCACAGTAGGAAAATTTTGTTTTTACTGTGGTGAGCAACAGATTTGATGAGTGTGTGTAGTCACAGCAAAACTAAAGGAAAGGGAGAGATGCCTTTGAAGTAGAAGGGTTAAAGGCCCATCCCTTTTTAAAGTGGCTGCTGAAATGGGCAATTTCCCACTTGCTCTTCTGTATTGTTTTGGTGCTGATTGATTCAGAAGTTGATCTGGGTGCTCTGCTGCTGGGTAGGGGAAATCTGGGGGAAGTGGCTGTAACAGCTGGACTGGTTTCAGATATATGTGCATGTTTCACAATCTCTCATTCCTGTTTTTCAAGCATTTTCATCTTAGTGGATCTCCCTCAGCATTCTCCAGGCTGAGCTCTTTTCCACTTCTGCAGCAGCATTGGAGACATCCTTTCTGTGAAAGCAGTGCAGAGCTAAGGAAGGTTGAGCACTTGGACTGTAAACACAAACGGTGTCTTTTTCTTTCTTGGGGGTATGTAATTCAAACAACCCATTAAAGACCTGAGCCAGTTCTCACATATTTAATTGGGTGTCTGATTTGGGGTTTGTTTGGGGTTTTTTTGCTCTACAAGTCTGGACAACTGGTCCTGCTCATTCTCACCTAATTTCTTGTTTATGCTGGTCCTGACTTTTTCCTAAGAAGCATGTCTTTCTTCTGAAGTAAGTGGTATTTTGAAGGGAATTCTTCAGAAGCACAAGGGCAAAAACAGTATGATCATTTATCTTGATATGCAAAAAGAAGCTCCTATGGCACCTCTGGAGAAATTCTGCATGTTTGACTACTTTTTCCCTGTAATATTTCCTTGTGTCCTTCCTTTCACATCTCCCCCAACCCAGCTATGTTTTATTAAATGAATGCCAAAGTATTGTTTTTTCCTTGTACAGCCAAAAAAGCAGTGCATGTCCTAATGATTGTATGCCACAAGTGTGATACTTGAATAGAACAGAATAGAATATTATTTATATTACATAGGAGCAAAAAACAGAATACCTTTGAAAGTGAGTACATTTTTCCATCGATTTCCACATATTTTAGATCAAACCAAAAAGATGTCTCTCTGCTGATGTCATGGCTCATAGTCATAACAAACTCATGGCAAACTGGTCTGGATTCTTTGGGGAAAGAATGTGTTTAGTCAGAGTAACTGAAAGTAAGAAACCTGTTTTCATCTTGCCAACCTCCAAACACAGAGTGTTTATGTAGAGTGGTGTACAAATATGCATAGCTGCATTTTAACAGCAGATCTCAGATCCTGTGACACTCTTATTCACCTTTAGTAGGATTTCACTGCATCAAAAGTCTGGCTAGTTTTGACAAAGCTTTTGGGGTATGGAACTAAAGGATACGAGTAAAGCTAAAATACAGATTCTTCATCTGTGGTTTGAATGTGCATGGAAGCACAAAATGAACCTCATGGAACAAATCATTAGCACAGGATGATTTAAATTGGAACAGACCTCTGGAGGCTATCTAGTCAAAAAAAAAAGTCTAGGTAGCATTTTGTTGTACAGTTTTAACTCTGACTTCACCCTAATTTCTCAGTTCCTGGAAAAACTCGGATACCCCATTATTTGGATATACCATGCAAACTACTAAATGAAGGCACCTCAAATCAATTAATTAGAACATAATCTCACCTGTGTTTGATTACAATCTTAGGTTGAGAACACAACAAAAGAAAAGCAGTTTCTATCTTGATGAATTACATAAAAATATGTGGACTGACTGTAACTCTTCTACACCAGAAAGTTGAGAGCTTGAGGCCTTATGATAGTATCATAATTGCAAAAATTAGTAGCAATTCTGTTATTTAGTCCTACGTGTGATGACAAGTAACACAGCCCATCTCATTTGGAAACAGACAGACCTTTCTGCTGGTCTTCTTCAACTTTCAGTGAGCACGAGAGAAGCCTTCTGTTGCACTCCTCAGTATGTATAATTAGAAGGCTGTTTTTGGTTACAGTGATGCAAACCAGGGCTGGCAGCAGAGTTGTGCATCTGAAAGGTGTTCGACCACTCTTTCTTCTCAGACTTTCTTGAAAACACCAAACTCTTAAAATGACAAGTGCAGCCCCATATCTCCAACTTCTGTTTGAGAACTAACTTTTCTTGCCCACTGCCAGGATTTATTCCTCTGCAGCACAAATATTCCTGGGCCGGATGGTTCATGTCTACCCAGCCTGTGGTTATTCTGATTTGTATATGAAGTACTAGAGGGACTAACTGCTTTGATGGATGAGAGGTGTCAAAGTTAGACTAAATGGGCTGCTTGGTCTATGCCTGTGTCTGTGAGTACAAGCAAAAATATGCTGGAATTTTTCTCCCTTTGGAATTTCTTTCAGGAATTCCTTTACAGACTGTTACTTTGCAGAACCTATAGGGAGAGCCAGTTAAAATAAATCGTTGGGATTTAAAGCTGGCAGCTATAGTTTGCCTATACAAAGGGCAGTAAGAGAACTAGGCTTTCTTCTCAGGCTCAGGGACATGACAGCAGCTGAGGACACAGCTCTTGTAGCCTTCCTCCCTCCCCAGACTCCTGACACTTGAGCTTTAGTTCACTCAACAACAATGTTTTTGATCAGGTCTTATTTTTTTATCATAGATCTGTCTGTCTCATATGGATAGTGCAAGATGGTCAAAGAGTATGCAAAGAAGTTTATAAGTAGATGTCCAACTTACAATGTTGATTAACTAATTTGCATCTTTTTAAGGCAGAATGACCCTTCCTGAAATGCAGCACTGGGCAGTCCTGCCTCAAGAGCTTAGCAGAGCTGTGGTGGTAGCAAGCATGGAGCCACACCTCAAAGAGGTTGAGGAGAGGTTCTCTGGGTAGCACAGACCTTTTGCAAGAATTTAACTACAATTTCATATAAAATAATCTGTGTTTCATGGGCTTTCCTGCACATCTCTAGTAGTGGCTGTGAACTGGCCATAAAAAGATACCACCTTAGTGTAACAAACACCACTCCACCAGATTCTGTTTATGTGAGAACAGGCATCATGCTGGGACAGAAGAATTAATTGAGCTCTTTACAATTCCCTTTGATTTGCACCAGAAATATCCAATACAATATCTTTGACCTGATTATATTTTAAAGCTTAGCTCCTCAAGCATTTGGTCTCTGCACTGTCCTCCCAAAAGGCAAATGAAAGCTCAGTACTTTTTGGGACTTTGCTTGTATCAGCTTCTTTATTATAAAATCACTTAACTATTACTTGGCCAAATTGGTGCTGCTTACTGTACCCAAAAGATGGTGTTTTCACTTGAAGAGAATGTAATTTGTGATAACTCCATCCATCACTTTGTCACTTACCCAAAAGATACAATTAAATATCTATTAAAGCCTTGGGTTTCTGGAACACTGATCTTCCACAGATCATTTCATCAAAAGGCTCAAATAACTAATTTCTTGTAAGGAGGATGAGCCAAAGCTTCTGGTGGGTATATATGCATTTTTAGAAAAATGAACTGTATGGGATTCTCATGCTTTCACAGGCAGAATTTCAAGGCTTTTCTTTTACAAAGGGTTAAACATATAATTAAGTTCATGTGTGTTTGCATGGTCTAAGTTGTTCCATTAAATACAAAAGAAAAATAAAGTCTCAAGGGAATATTTTTCACTCAGGTCTAATAATTTTTTTAAATTACTGACTTTTCATCTCTTAAAGGTTTGCAAGCAGATGTACTTAAAACAGTCAGTTTTTCTGCTACAAGAAACTATGTACAGATTTTAGTAAAATATTTCAGAAACCTGTATATCTGAGGAGAAAAACACCACAACCAGTTAAAAAGCTATCTTCATTTAAGATTTGCAGAAATCAAAGAATGATCCATAAAGCATTATTTACCGTTTTTCAAATTCATGTATTTAGGAGCACATCATCAGAGTTTCTTGCATAAGTAAGAGAAAGATCTAAAATGTGTTACTATCCATGCCACCAAGTAGAAATTCCTTCAGTACTTTTGCTACTTATAAATGTACTTCACTGACTAGCGTCCAAAGGAAACAAGTGGCCCTAATGATATTTGCTTTTCCAAAAAAAAAAGAAGAGAAGATATCCTCTGCACTTACATGTATGTACCCATGTCATGGATCTGTTCCCTTTCCCAGTGTTTGCTTACAAAGGACATGCTCTGTGCATGTGAACACACATGCAGGCAGCAGTGCACAAAAGGGGGACACAAACATAGGAAAAGGATGTTTCTGAGGTAACAACTGTTTGAGCTACAGCCTTTTGGGAACCTGGCAACCCAATGCAACACCTGACTGATCTGTTTTTGTAATGGAAGCTCTGTCCCAGTGCCTGAATGTGAGATTAACATCTATTTTGCATAGATATCTTGATTATGATCACAAAAACAATGCAACATATTTACATGAGTGAGTATGTGCATAATAATGCAATCCAGAACACATACACTGCAATCTTTGAGTACAGCTATTGCCATGTGACTGGAAGTTGATATACCTCTCACAGGATGCACCAGGCATCACAACATATATTTTTTGAGTGCTGCACTCAGTGACAAATTAGGAAAGAACTGGTCTTGGTCCCAGTCTGATCATCCTTAGACGTATGGTTCTCCCCATCTAGAACAAGAAGATTGACAGTGTCTCCTATGACTTGTTGCCCTTTGAAAGTATTGCACTTGATGTAGGGCATGAGAAATGTAGGAAAGAAGGGAAAGTTGGGAAATAATTCCTTTAAATTATTTTTAGAAAACATGGGGCTGAATTGCCAACTTTGATGTCTTTTCATAGGAATCTCTGAAGGTGCAGGAAGTGCATCTGCCCACTGAGAGGAGGGAGAGTCAGAACTGATGGAGAGTTGTACCACCTCCCTGCAGCTTTGCATGCCTTCTTTCCAAAGGGAAACTCTTGTACCTCTGCCTGTTTAAGGGCAAGCCTGCAGGTCCACATTCTCAGTCAGCAGAGCCTTCAATGCCCTCCTGAAGGCAAGCTGTCATTTTTTGTGTTCAGAGTGAATGAACTAATGTGAGAACTGCATTGTGTTCCTCCAGAGCATGTAGGCCATTTGAGGGCATTTGTTTCATGCCCTGATAAATGGCATGGGGATGTGATAAAATAGTTAAGGGTACAAGACCAGATGGCACAGTTTGGGAGTGCAGTGCAGAGTGAAAGGAATCAAAATTAGTGCAGTTTAATACATACCAGCTTGTGGGGAATACCCCTACCCCAAACCTTGGGGACAGCTGATTGCAGTAGAACAAAACAGAGCCATGCTAAGGATCTACTGCTCAGGTTTGATCCTGGGACTTCTTACACTTGTTTCTTAGGAAACATATCTGTAGCATTCACTTCAGGCCTTGTCTAAGCCTCTCTGTCTTAGACATTTCACAAGCCAGGGTAATATCACTGTCTGCACCTCAGACTGGAGATGACCGTCTGCCAGCCAGATGTGAAAGCATTTGAATCACAGCATTGTCTGCTCTTTTTCTGACCCTCCATGAGGATGTGCTATGCTTGTGTGTGGGGTCTCCTTGATAAGGCTACTCTTGGGTCTGGTGTTCTCAGTTTTTTTGTAACACATTTGAGACAAGTTAAAGACTTATTTGGAGAGCTTTCTCTTTACACATGAAAGAAAAACCTCCTTTAAAGCATCTCATGGTGGGTCAAAGCAGGGGTAGAACTTCTCTCTTACATTCTCTTCAGGTCTTACCAGAAGTCAGGCAAATTTAAAAATTACTTCAAGAATATTTAAACACCTATTTTATAAGAGTCTTGAGTTATTCAGCTTTGTACACTTATTAAGTCCTGTCAAATCCAAACTCTTACCCTGCAAGACATTTACAGCCCAGTCCAGCTTGATCTTGAATGTGTCCAGGGATAGGATATCTACAACCTCTCGGTTAACCTGTACAAATATTTCACCAAACTCATCACAATTTATTTTTCCTTATGTCTAGTCTGAATCTATGTGATCTTTTAGTCTACAGACATTACATCTTGGCTAATCATAACAGGCCTTATTACTAAAGATCTGTCCCCATCTTTCTTCTAAGCCTTCTTTTAAGTGTTGGTCTTCATGGAGCCTTCACTTCTCCAGGCTGAACAGTCCCAACTCCCTCAACCTGTATTTGTAGGAGAGGTGTTGTAGCCCTCTGATCATTTTTGTGGCCTCTTCTGGATTCATTCCAGCAGGCTCATGTCTTTCCTGTGCTGATGACTGTGGACGCAGCACTCCAGGTGGGGTCTCAAGAGACCAGAGCAGAAGGGAAGAACCACCTCCTTCGATCTGCTGGCCACGCTTCTGTTGCTCCAGACCAAGACAAGGTTGGTTTTCTGGGCTACAGATGCACATTGTCTGTTGTTTACTTCCAAACTGGAGAGCTGTCAGCTTCACTGCTGATCCTGGCAACTGAGGTGACATTTATCCTTTGTCTTCCCTTGCTCATTTCCCTAGAGTCACAAATCCCCTCTTTTCCCTAAAAGCTCCATTTACCTTCCCTCCCTGATGTTCCAGCAGCCACTAGCAGCCAGCCTGAAGTCCTGCTCTCCAGAGCTATCCTTGTCTCTTTGACTCAGGTGTGGTGCAGCGGTCTCCTAGAACAGGTGTCCCGCTATGACATCTCCAGCCTGCCTACCCATGTGCCCCCATTAAGGCCAGCCAGTTTCCCTGCTGCAATATTGTTTAGCTGCAAGATGCTCTGACTCCCTCTTTAATGTGACTGATGACTGGCACAAGCCATCTGAAACCCCAAACTACCAAGATAACTTGCTGCTATTCTGCCTCAGAAAAGGCTGAATTTGACTGCCCTTGCCCTAACCCTATGCTATATTCTAGTCAACCTGTTCTGGGGGATTTTGTATTTTTTTCTTCATTAAAGTTCAAGGAAAGTAAAGAGGAAAGGCTGTTCTCTGAAAAGGCTGACAGCCAGTCTCACGGGCATAGTCCAAAGGTACTTTGTACACCAGCAGTTCTATTACTTACACATTTAATGAATGAACAAAGGTTACACGGTTTCAGATTTCCCAACCATAACGGCTTTCTGGGAACACAAAGTCAAATTTTAGTCTTTGGCAAGTCACTAGAAGTCAATGCATTTGGAAATGGGACTAGCATTTGACCTACCTCCTATGATTGCTTTTAATAAAGAAAGTAACTTCTCAGGTATTATGTTCATGTGAGTTTCTGTATTTAAGTGCACATCTAAAATGCAGAAGAATACAAAAGTAATTTCAGGGGGAAAATCCTCTTTCTATGCTTCTGCAAATCTGAAGAAACACTGGACATGTGCCCAGCAATAACTTTAGATTCTTTAAGCAAATTGGGTCCTTACAATGTTACTCAAGCTTCCCTAATGAATGATGATTTGCTTACGTATTACTTGGCAGTGAGCTAACAAGGCCCCGTTAAACAAAATGCATATNCACAGCATTGTCTGCTCTTTTTCTGACCCTCCATGAGGATGTGCTATGCTTGTGTGTGGGGTCTCCTTGATAAGGCTACTCTTGGGTCTGGTGTTCTCAGTTTTTTTGTAACACATTTGAGACAAGTTAAAGACTTATTTGGAGAGCTTTCTCTTTACACATGAAAGAAAAACCTCCTTTAAAGCATCTCATGGTGGGTCAAAGCAGGGGTAGAACTTCTCTCTTACATTCTCTTCAGGTCTTACCAGAAGTCAGGCAAATTTAAAAATTACTTCAAGAATATTTAAACACCTATTTTATAAGAGTCTTGAGTTATTCAGCTTTGTACACTTATTAAGTCCTGTCAAATCCAAACTCTTACCCTGCAAGACATTTACAGCCCAGTCCAGCTTGATCTTGAATGTGTCCAGGGATAGGATATCTACAACCTCTCGGTTAACCTGTACAAATATTTCACCAAACTCATCACAATTTATTTTTCCTTATGTCTAGTCTGAATCTATGTGATCTTTTAGTCTACAGACATTACATCTTGGCTAATCATAACAGGCCTTATTACTAAAGATCTGTCCCCATCTTTCTTCTAAGCCTTCTTTTAAGTGTTGGTCTTCATGTAGCCTTCACTTCTCCAGGCTGAACAGTCCCAACTCCCTCAACCTGTATTTGTAGGAGAGGTGTTGTAGCCCTCTGATCATTTTTGTGGCCTCTTCTGGATTCATTCCAGCAGGCTCATGTCTTTCCTGTGCTGATGACTGTGGACGCAGCACTCCAGGTGGGGTCTCAAGAGACCAGAGCAGAAGGGAAGAACCACCTCCTTCGATCTGCTGGCCACGCTTCTGTTGCTCCAGACCAAGACAAGGTTGGTTTTCTGGGCTACAGATGCACATTGTCTGTTGTTTACTTCCAAACTGGAGAGCTGTCAGCTTCACTGCTGATCCTGGCAACTGAGGTGACATTTATCCTTTGTCTTCCCTTGCTCATTTCCCTAGAGTCACAAATCCCCTCTTTTCCCTAAAAGCTCCATTTACCTTCCCTCCCTGATGTTCCAGCAGCCACTAGCAGCCAGCCTGAAGTCCTGCTCTCCAGAGCTATCCTTGTCTCTTTGACTCAGGTGTGGTGCAGCGGTCTCCTAGAACAGGTGTCCCGCTATGACATCTCCAGCCTGCCTACCCATGTGCCCCCATTAAGGCCAGCCAGTTTCCCTGCTGCAATATTGTTTAGCTGCAAGATGCTCTGACTCCCTCTTTAATGTGACTGATGACTGGCACAAGCCATCTGAAACCCCAAACTACCAAGATAACTTGCTGCTATTCTGCCTCAGAAAAGGCTGAATTTGACTGCCCTTGCCCTAACCCTATGCTATATTCTAGTCAACCTGTTCTGGGGGATTTTGTATTTTTTTCTTCATTAAAGTTCAAGGAAAGTAAAGAGGAAAGGCTGTTCTCTGAAAAGGCTGACAGCCAGTCTCACGGGCATAGTCCAAAGGTACTTTGTACACCAGCAGTTCTATTACTTACACATTTAATGAATGAACAAAGGTTACACGGTTTCAGATTTCCCAACCATAACGGCTTTCTGGGAACACAAAGTCAAATTTTAGTCTTTGGCAAGTCACTAGAAGTCAATGCATTTGGAAATGGGACTAGCATTTGACCTACCTCCTATGATTGCTTTTAATAAAGAAAGTAACTTCTCAGGTATTATGTTCATGTGAGTTTCTGTATTTAAGTGCACATCTAAAATGCAGAAGAATACAAAAGTAATTTCAGGGGGAAAATCCTCTTTCTATGCTTCTGCAAATCTGAAGAAACACTGGACATGTGCCCAGCAATAACTTTAGATTCTTTAAGCAAATTGGGTCCTTACAATGTTACTCAAGCTTCCCTAATGAATGATGATTTGCTTACGTATTACTTGGCAGTGAGCTAACAAGGCCCCGTTAAACAAAATGCATATTAATATTGTCCTAAGAAATGGTTTTTACAGTCTACTGTAATTATGCTGAATTAGCTCTGCAAAGAATACTTGAGGAAATAAATGTTCAACAGAATAGAATATAATGCGTGCATCTTTGTGCAACATATGTGTGGAGATACCTGAAGGGAGATGCTGTCAGTTCAGTAACATGCCCTCACATAAGAATAGGAAAGTTCTCGAATCTCTAGGGCTCCTATATTGCCATTTATTTTCCATCAGCAGTATATATCTGTGTAGATCCTGGCACTACATGTTTGTAAATGTGTGTGTGTGTGTGTGTGTGTGTGTGTAAGATAATAAAGTGAAGGGGCAAAAAAGCGTCAATCTTAAAAGACCTCCAGCTTTAGAAGGGGCAAATAACTGGTTGTGAGGTTTTGAGTAACTCTTGAGATCTATCATGTACCACCCTTCAGGACACGTATTTCCAGTTATTTCTGATCACCCTGTTTGGCAGCTTTCATGTTTTTTCATGCTTTACCTCAAGGGAAAAGATTATTCAACTATTAGGTCATCTTGTACAACTGCTTTTCTTTCTCAAGAGTTCTCTTTTTCCAGAAAGGTACTCCAACTGAAATTTTAGTAGAGATTCCAAAAGGATGAGATAGTGTTGATAAGATTACAGCCAAAGCCAGCATGACCTGACAACGTGTCACACCATAAAAAGAAAATAAGGTAAATTTCTTCTGCAGTTTTTCTATATTGCACCTTTATAGAGATTTCCTAATAGATAAAAGGAGTAAGTTTTTTTCTCTGCCTTTCCAGTGTTTGCATTCACACAAATATTTTTGCACCCTTAGCTATAGTGGCAACAAAGCTACAACACAGAGGTTAATTCTGGGAGAAAAAAATTAAGTCCATTTTAAATGTATGGGTTTGTCATTCAAAGTTCTGAGTTAGAAAATCCCTTCATCATTAAGTGAACATGACATTGCCAAAAGGTTAATTGCTGATCTGGCGTTTAACCTCACAGCAACAGCAGTTTAACCCATGATAGCTTTAATGTTCAAACACTAAGAAGAATCTTGTGGTGATGCTTCAGGGTGTGGGAGGTATTTGGTAGGTGTCATTCCTCACTCTGTGTTGATATGGTATCAAAGTACAAAATGTAAACTCATTTTCATGAGCATTTTCTTGCCCTCATATTGACTTTGGAGATTGGATAAGCACTACTACTGGGTATGCTGTGGTTGGGTACGCATGATTTAGGAGGCAATACTGCAATCAAATTTAGTTTATTTCTTTGCTGATTACTCCACCCTGGTTGCGCTATCTGTCATGGAATTAGCTCGTTCTGTGTGTTTTGTAGCTCCTCGGACTATTATCTGTCTCCTTGGGGTGGGCATGAGCTCTGGACTGGTGCTAACACTGAAATGTCCATGCATTCTTCCCCCAGTTCTCCCATGCCTCACATCTCTCTTGCTTTCTACTGCAAGAAAACCTGGGTGTGCAGGCTGGCTGGTTGTAAGAGCCTGACAGAGAGACGGAGGCTTTCAGCCGGCTCTTAAAATGCTGTTTATTGCATAGACGAGGTTACAGCAGTTGAGGGTTGTGGCTGAGCCTGTAGCTGCTGGCTATAGGCAAGCCGTGTGTCCTGAAGCCCATCTAGTTCTGGTTACAATGCATTATATACTTTTCATTACAGAGCATCTTAACACATGACTACCAATCAGCATCATACAAAATACCTTTTACATTTACATATAACCTATCAAAACTGCTAAAATTACCATATTATGTTAGTGACTAGCCAATCATCGGAGTTAGTAGTTACATGTTAAACTTTGGGACTTGATCTGCATTGGAAATTTCTGAGATCTTTTCTCTACTTGCAACATTGGCTTTCTTGTTTGCCTGTGAAAATCCTTTTGTTTGAGGTGGATTTATCCTTTGCTCTAAGCCATAAAAGCCCCTTCCAACTCACTTGCTCTTTGCCTTCTAGTTACCCAGTAAGACTGGCTCAGCAATTCCTTTCTTCTATATCAAAACGTGCTTTCATTCCTACAAAACATTCTGTATACCTGCAAAACTCCTCCACTAAATTCTCGTCCTTCCCAATAGCTGGTCTTCATGCTGAAGAGCTGATCGGTTAGCAGGTTTTGGGGGGTTGAGGTTTTTTTGTTTGTTTGTTTGTTTTTTGTTTGGTTTTTTTTTTTTTCCCCTCCCTTTTTCTCTCTGTGGAATTTTTCCCATTGTAATGCTGAGAGTCTGCTGGCTACACCTAGCTCAGATAGCTAGTAAGTTTCTCTCGCAGGGGGTGGGTGGGGATGGGGGAAGAGGGAAAACACCGCGATATCCAGGCAGCAGGTAAAGGAGAGGTTTGGGAGTCACTGGCTTTCTCTCTCGTTCGTTTGGCTCGGAAAAGAACCGTCGCTAGGAAAAACTTCGCCCTGCCACGCCGACGCCGGGAGCTGCCTTCCTTGGCTGTGGGATCCCGCAACCTCCCTGCTCGGACGCTCTCTCCTGCATCTCCTGCCGACTTCAGATATCCTTTTGGAGCATCAGGACCGACACTGTTCCGGGATCCGTGAGCAGCGTCTCCCCTCCGCCCTTCCCATCTGGGACCCAGTCGCCATCACCGCAGCGCCCCTGCACCCACGTGGGATCGCTGCATCTCCCCCTGCTCACCAGGAGCTCGCTGGCACTGCCTGCCAGCTGGGACAGTGACTGCACCACAGGGGAAAGGTGTCCACAACCGAGAGAACTGTTAACTGGGTTTTCTGCTCTGTTGTTGTTAATCTCGTAGTTATTGTTGTGTTTTGTTTGCCTTGTTACATATATATATATATATATATATCAGTAAAGAACTGTTATTCCTAACCCCCATATCTTTGTCTGAGAGCCCCTTAATTTCAAAATTATAGTAAAGTGAAGGAAGGGGGTTTATACTCTCCCTTTCAAAGAGAGGCTCCTGTCTCTTTTAGCAGATACATGTCTTTCAAACCAAGACACAGGTACTCTTTGCAATAAACCTACATTGCTGACCTAAAAACCAAAACGCACTTCTTATCAGCCACAGATTTGCCTTTGTCCTGCAGGTGGTTCCCAGTGCTGGGTGGTGATCCATCACCTGTGAATCATTCTTTCCCAGCTGGTGTCACTGTCTGTGGCTCCACCTGTTGTGTTGGTAGTGGCTTTTCTTGGGTGCAGGTGCACACTGTGATTACTCCATCACATCCTGTTAGTCTTGGATCAGAGAAGGTTTTGTAGAAGCTTCTTCTGAGAGCCTGGATGGACAGACAGACACAGAGAGGACACTACATGAACAGCTACAGTTGTTTTCCTGATACCCTGACTATGGGTAAAATTTTAAGTTCTTCTCAGTGCCCTTAGGGCACTATTAGACCTTAACAGCCCAGATTAGATTCACTTATGCCTCTTCCACCCCTCTGCCAGTGGACCCAGAAGATCAGGCACAGTTCTGAGCCTTTGGTTCTGGTCTGACCTATATTGTGGGTATGCTTGCACTCAGTGCTGTCTCTGACTGTTCACCTGGTTGGACCTCTAGCTCTTCCTCCTGCTCCTCGTGACTGGACACTGAAATGTCCTCTGGACCTCATGCTTTAGCTTGCCCTGTAAGGAGTTGTTACTTTAACCATATTATTCCTGCCCTGTGGGGTAGCACTCTAGGTGGTGATGGCATTTCTTGCCCTGGGATCACGGCTGGGCTCTGGCTTATCCTCTATTGTGAAGCAACCTTTCTTTTGCTGATCTCTGACGTGGTCAGAGGCTTTAGCAGAAATACTCATTTGAAATTTGGGTAAGGCATTATTTTGTGTGCTGTTTGGTTATCTAATTTTCATGCCTCTTGTTCAGAAAAACCACAAGTTATGCTTATCATAAAGCAATATTTAGTCTCCACTCATCCCACGTGCAAGAGGTACAAGCCTCTGGAAGTCGAAGCAAACACTGATGAAAATGACAGCTTACCAAGGTTGGAGGTGTTGCCAAGGTTAAGTGAGGAGCTGTCACTGGGCTTGTTCAGCTTAACAAAGGCTGAGTGGAGATCTCGTTGGAGTCTATGACTTTCTCAAGGAGACAACAGGGAGGGAGGTGCTGATCTTCTCCCTCTGGTGACCAGGGAGAGGACATGAGGAGATGGAAGGAAGCTGCATCAGGGGAAGTTCAGATTGAACGTTAGGAAAAGCTTCTTCACTGAGAAGATGGTTGGGTGCTGGAGCAGAGTCCCCAGGGAAGTGGTTGTGGCACCAAGCCTGACAGAGTTCAAATAGTGTCTGGATTATGCTATCATATATTTTAGTTTTAGGTCATCCTATGAGGAGCAGGGAATTGGGCTGAATGATCCTTATGGGTCCCTTCCCATTTGAGATACATTATGATTTACAAAGCCCAGAACACTTCCTACTGGCTTTATGAAGGCACTGCTATTATCGGAACAAGGCATTCCCATGAGGAAAATTAACAGTATGGAAGGCTACATTTGCTGATCCAACTCTAATCATCATTTTAGAAAGACAGAGCAATTTGCAGCCAGTTGGGTATGAGGAAGTAATGCTGCTTGATGAGTTGGCAGGACTTGTATGCTCTTTTCCCAGCTTTGCCTGCTGATGGATCAGCTGTGCTGCTGAACAGACAGCGTGGCCTCTGACCACGAGTGGAGCAGCCCAACAGCACAAAAGAAGGTGTGTTATTGCAAGCTGATTAGAGAATTGTAAAAATGTTGTTTCACTGACTTATACACAGGGCTTCTGTAGCCTTGATAAAGTAGTCAATTTCCTGGACTGCAGAAAGAGTTGAACCCCCCAGGTGAGCTATTTGTAGATCTAAGCTATTAATAGCTATCATCAGCTAAGGCAGACTGGGTCAAGAAGCTCTCCTCTCTTCTCCTCTACCTCTGAATTCACAGCCATAGCTTGGAACATGCTGTAATTGTCAGTCATTGCATAGGTAGCAAATTAATGAGCACCTTAAATAAAGAAGAAAGAAAACAGCATGTAGTATCAGAAGTTAATCTGTAAACCATGATGGCCTTTGTGCCTACAGAAGGGCACCACATCTTCAGGGGTACAGGGAATTTTCTTGAATGTTCAGTAGACACTTCATGGATGTACAAATTGAGTTAGGGGTCTCCTGAATGAGGAACATGGCAGTGGCCATGTCTCAAGAGGCAACCTAAACTTTAACCCATATCTAAGTGGTACCCAAGTCATCCGAGAGCTGTGGAGCTGTGGTTTCCTATAGTTTTGTCTTGCAGTGTGTTATATGCTATCTCATTAGATGGAAAATCCCACCGTTTTCCCAGGACTAGAGTTCAGGAAATTTCACTCTTTGCACCCATCTAGGACATCCATGCTGTAGCGTTTTCAGTGTGGGAGTTAATGAGGGTTTTCTTCTCACTATCTGCTGGCCCATTTTCCTTGCTGGAGCAACTGGAAATTTCTGAAGCTGCCATGTGTTTGTTACATTGGACTGACAGGCCGGTAGGATCGAAGGTTGCTGGGAGGAGGCTGAGTCAAGTTATGCATACACATAAACACACACACAGTGCACAATTACAGTAACCTCATTGCCTTAGGAAACCAAGCTGCAAGTAGCATGAGGTATGGTAGGACTATATGAAAAATGTTATTTTCCTCAAATAGCAAGGGAGTCACAAAAGTGTGGACACCTGATGGTTCAATGACATCTGAACATGGACATACAAAAGAGAGAAAATTGTAAGCAGAAAAAAAAGAGACAAAATAAAACCACCTCAAAAATATACCCAGGTCACTAAGGTATTTTTGATGTGTGAGTGTGCTTGTAATACAGTAGACACACACAGCTGTACTGAGCAATGGGCATAATTAAGGTATATTTCTTTAAAAATAGAATTGTTTTTATTCTCCTTGCAGAAATACATCACAACATATTCAAGGCTGATAGTGGAATTCCATTTTTAAACCTACCTAGTGAATATTGTCCCGACTGTAGAAGACAAAAAGTCGTTCTGCAGTGTTTTCTTTCAAAAGAAAAGAAATCCATTCAAAACAACCATCAAGCTATGGTCAGGGTTTTTGTTTGGTTTGTCCCAAACAGCCCCTTGCAGATGATTATGAGCTACATTTGTCTCTGCTCCTTGTTTCACATGGAACAAGATGCTGTGGCTGCCCCTCTGACCTCTACACGGTCATAATGGTCACACCATGGTTACAGAATTCCCCACTGCTAGAGATGATGTGTGGATGGTAGATTAGGGTAAGATGCTGCTCTCAATGCTCAAGTTTTGCTTCATGATAAGGCTATTTTTGGGTGAGTTGCTCCCCCATAGGGAATTCCTCCCCAGTGTTCGATATGCTTCAGTGATGTAGGAATTAGGTGTCAGGTGAAATCCTGTCCGATGTAACTGTAAATTGCTGAGGTTAGGTTGTAGATGGCAAGAATCAGCTACTTAAATTAATCGTGACATGTACAATACTTGGTAGGTAGTGAAATAATTACTCGTAACAGCAAAGATCACAGCATTTAGTTCTGAATTATATCTATAGAGCTATTTATTTCCTTTAAAGTTTAAGTATTGAAAGCACTAAGTACTTGTGCACAGTTCAGTTCAGTGTAGACACTTCTGAAAGTAACTATAAATATATTTACCTCTCCAAATTTGAGTAAGCCTCTGGCAAGTGCAAAATATTGTCAAGTCTGTTTTGCATTCTCTCAATGTTTTGATGTCTGTCTTCTGCTTTATGCTACCACAGAGTTGGCAAGGCACAGACAAAGCACTTTTCCCAGGTCCCAACCATATCATAAACTCCACAGGCTTATAAAGCAGTGTTTATTCTGGTGGCATTCCCTAATGCTGCAAGTATAAAGATGCCTAACAGAGAAAATAATTTTTTTTGGTACAAATAACTGCTAATAGAAAAACTTTTACTGTACTGTGGTAGAAAATTGCCAAGGGCTAAATGGCCACAGATTACAATTTTTCTTGCAGAAAAGCTGCTTTGAACTATGCATGGCAATGTGACTTCATGCTTGGGACTGCTTGAACTGAGCAATGATCTAGTGATATTCCCCAGGGAACATTTCTTGTCATGGCCTGCACTCCAAACCTGGCCTTCACAGAGAACAAAAGAAATAGCATAGAGGCATCTACAAAATGTTCCTGGTAGTTGTCCTACAACTTAATTAACTCTGTGCAGGACATGAAAAAGCTTCTGTGTGGAAGATAACAGGGATCGTCCCCAGGTCCCAGGGATGAGGCACCATAGTACCTTTTCCTCCTCCCCTTCCTCCCTGTGTCTGCTCAGACACATTTGTATCTGGTATTGCAAGCCACAAACATTCAAAACTCTGTCTCAGAAGTAGTGTGATTTGTTTTAGTAATAAGGTCATCTTAATAAATATGATTTTGCTTCTTTGTCTTCTGGTCTTGCACCTACAGATCACCACCTTTTATGGGTTTTTTTAAATTATTTCTCATTTATTTATTTGCCAGTCATTTCAATATCAATTTTTAAAGATTTTGTGCAACACCAATGGGCATGACATTTTCCTTAAAGTATGTAGATTGGAATTCTCTGTTAAACCAAGGCAGAGGATTTAAGAAAGATACAAAATACCACAGGTTCACACTAGAATGACTGTTGTCCGAACTATTACTTATAAGCCTGTAGTAAGTAAAATATGACCAGTCCAATGATTAGCAAAAGCACAACCTCAACAGCATGCATCAGACATGCTTCACAGAAGGATGCCAGACAGCAGGATAGAAAACAAATCATTCCCTTATCAGGTGATGCCCTCAGAGAAGAGCTTCATGACCCTGGAGTGAAGCGAATACTGAATACCCCTGAAAAACATCACGGTTGCAGGAAAGGTAAGGAAATAATGCTCTAGCGATCAAAAGTCCTTAAAGAAAATTTGGCATAACCAACCTAAGAAAAGATTGATTAGGAGCTGGATTCTGTCTTCATATGCTACAGACTGTCTTAAGTCAGGATGTAATTTGTACCCTCTTAGAGTCACTCATCTCAGTTGAAGTGTAGTTTGGGATTGAATGTGGAAGTTTTAGTGGTTTGTACCACTCTATTAATACCTTTTCATAGCTGTGCAACAGACTGGTGCTTCTGTAGGGCTCCAATCCTGAGAAGAAAAACTTTCTTGGGTCTCACAGGCTGTGTTTCAGCCCCTAGAACACCTCAGCCCCTCATTTGCCTGCTGTCCTTTCTCAAGCTGGACTTCCTGAAGAAGCCATGATAGGCAAGTATCTTTATTGTCCCGGAACTTTGCAGCTCAGTGCAAGACCACCAACACTCAACAAATGTGCCTGCCTTACCACAATGCTTTCAGCAAGAAGCCAGGTAAAGACTAAATTTCCTCAGTGAGGTGGGCAGAGCTATTGGGAAGTCCTGTGCTAGAATCATAAGCATTCTTTATTCCTAAATCATATGCCTTGGGTTCTTGGAAGCAAATTATTGGTCTGTGCTGGTATGTAATCATCTTTTAGTCAAGCAACTGAGACTTCTATTTTGCTATTTAAAAATTCAGGCCTGGTAATGAACTATAATGATTCACTTTTCAGGTAAAAGTCTCAAGTAGCATCCTTTGAAGTTCCCAAAAGTCTTGTGAGGTAAGCAATAGTGTCTGGCTCTACAGATGGGCACATTTTGCTCTGGAAAGGCAAGAGAGAAATTCCATATAGACAACTGGAACCTCATGGCACCCATAAACTTTGGCAAACACGAACTATAATAATTTGCCCACAGTGGGAATGTGGGGTGACTGTTGTTCAGTTGCCCAAGTGTTTTGCCTGCTAACCATATTCCTTAGCAACTGGCGCTTCGCCTGGAGTGTCTGAGTGCTGTGGTGAATGTGTGCTGCAGGCTACTGCAAGTTTGTGAGACATGGGCTCTGACTCAAGGCAGCCTGCCTGGCTTTTGTTTGTTTTCTTCCTCAGATGGCTTTTTTCCTGGTCTCTGGCTATATCTAGGCAGTGAACAGAGTAAAATTAAGATCTCCTAGTAAAAATCACATTGGACTGAAAAGAAAACACTAGCTTTTTTCTGTGTCTCTTCATTTTCCAGCATCTATAAAACCAAAATATTAAAATACAGAAGATGTTGGTCAAGCATTTCTACAGACTTAAAACTATGCTTCCATAACCATCTATTGCTTCTGGAGTGAGAAACTGGGAATGGTTAAGCTTTCTTGAGTGTTCCATAAAGGCAGTAAGCCCTGTGTGAGCTGTTTAAAGAGCAAGTCCTCTGTCAAGATGTTTAGTGGGGAAAGCTTCTGTACAATGAGGGTTGCTGCAGTCATCCCATCTCTTGAAGCTTGTGGTCTTAGCACTGGGTCTGATGTAATTTGGGAATGTTTGCTTTGTACCATGGTCAGAATCTGATTTCTTCTAAGAGTGCATCAAGGAACTCGACTAGTTACCACATTTGTACACATGAATATTTGAGGGGAGTTTTATTTCTCCAGACACAAATGCTAATCAATTCATTAAATGCATTTACAAAAAAAAAAAAAACAAAAACAAAAACAAAAAACCAACCCCCAAAACCAAAAGAACAGGAAATTATTTTGTGCCAAGGTGAGTATAAGAACTGTTGGTGAATTTGATTATTTTTTTCCCTTAAAAAGCTGATAGTATCTACAGAGCTTGTTTAATATGTCTAAAGCAGATTCTTAGAGGATTTTCTTTTCCTCGTCTTTTTTCTGCATGCAATGTGCTGTGTGCTTTTCAGGCACTGCTCTTGTATGTACAGACTGAGTCATCCATTCAGGGAATAGAAATCATGTTCCCATGCTGAGTCATGATGGCCAAATACAGAGTATCAAGCACCAAAAAATGAAGAGAAGCCTTTGCCTCAAAGAGCTTTTGGACATGGAATGTGTCTTAACTATTACAAACATTTGTTGAGCAATACTGACAAATCTATAAAATTCATTACTATCTTGAGAGTAGGAAAAGGAGTACTTCCAAAAACAGATGAACTAAAGAAACCTAATTTCCTAAAATCTGTTTCATTAAAGAAATATATAGAAGTCCTGTATTAATCTAATACATTATTTAAATCTATTTGTTTTTCATCTCTTTGGTTTGAAGAGGATGAGAAGTTCAGTGGAAATCTCTTTCACTACAAAACATTTATCTCTCACTGAGGGGACTGTCTAGTGCCTAACAAGACTGTTTTGTCTCAGAAGCCAGGTTAAAAGAATCTTTTATTTTTGGGAACTAGCAGTCACCAAACTAGAAGTGCCTGAAGGGTTAGCAGTAGCAGGGGCAGAAACTTAAGAAGATCCCATAATGTCTAACATGTTGAAAGAGAAAGTAATAGAGGAAGTCTAGGGTGATAAAGTTATTTGCCTGCATGTGAAACAATTTAAGTCTCCTATAAGTACACCTAGGATTGCATCGCCTGATAAAGCAGTTTTATTCAGGGTCAAATGCAGCCTGGGAGCTTACAGAGTAGCTTCCTGTTTGAATACACACAATGAGACATTAAACTCATTTGTTTGGTTATGGAACAGCCTAAATCATGCTTAGGTGCTTGAGTTCAGGCATTGATGATTGTTTGCGTGCTCTTGGTTTTGGTTTGATTGTACAGAACTGCTGTAAACAGCTTCTGAATAACTTCTGAACTTGAGCCCTGTTATGAGGTAGGATGGGTCCAAAATCTCACACAGTCTTTCTGTTCACTAACAGTGCGGTTCATATGTGACTGAACTTGTATCTGGGCAAGATATTAGATTAAGGGGAGCAATGTATGGTAAGCCTCTTCCTCCTGGGATGGAGTAAATTTCAGCTCATGATTCTAACCAGAACACAATGGACTCAGTAATTTGACCGGTGCTGTTCAGCCTGTACTAATGAGCTTTGCAAGGATGGCTTGAAACACCCTGCTCCAGACTGGACAAGAACCCTGCAAAAAGTTTGGAGGAAAGGCTCCATTCATAGAGAGCAGCAGCACCACTAGAGATTTTTCTTTTAAGGAGCAACAGTTTTACTTCACAAGTTTGTAGGTGATCTAGCAAGCAATACATGAAATATACCTATGAAATTTGTTTTTGGTAAAATAATATCAATAACCTGATATCCTGTGGGAGGGCTCTGGAAGTTTGAAAATTACAAAGCTTGGGCCTATCTAGAATGAACTATTTCTGATTGCTTCAAAATTGCACTTAAAATTGGGGAACTAAAAAATTCTCCACAAGTGATTTTCCTTTTCTTTTCTTGCTCCTCCCAAGGCTTTTCCTTTCCACACTTCCAAACACAGCAATTTTAAACTACACAGTAGAGGCTAGGCCCTTCACCACTGTGGGAAGCGTTGAATGAGAGACACTTCTGAGACTTCCCCGCCGGCTGCACCACATTTAATCTAGCAAGGCTCCTGATAAATACATATGGGCTTTAAATTAAATAACAGCTTTGATAAATAAGTAAACAAAACCCCTAGCCCTCTAGAAAGTGGGAACTGTTCTCCCCTTTCCTTGCTTGTGAGTATAAGCTCTGCCCTCTGAGGCTAGAGAAGAGCTAGCAGAGCTGCCTGCCTGGCAGCATCCCAGCAGCTGCCAGCTACCCCAAATGCCTCAGCATGCTGGGAACATCCACGCTAGCCAGCCCCATGCAAAAGGGCTCTCTGCCTGCCTGCCTGCCTGCGCAGACCTGCACAGCTGAGTGTGTGCTCTGCCAATGCCAGCAGTACCACCCAGACTCCAGTCATTAGCCTAAGGTCATCAGTACATTTCTCTGCATGGGAGTGTCTGCATTTTATGTATCACTATGGCTTGTCTGGGTGTGTGTGCATTTGTTTGTGTGCTTGCTTTGTAATGATCCAACCTATCTTACATGTATATTTAAAAGCATATTTTAAAAAGAAGGTAGATATCATTATCTAAAGGAAAGACAAGTGCAGGGTCAGAGGTTATGCCCTTTGCTGAAGGATGCAGAGCAGAGACATGCACCAGGGCACCAGGTTTCTAACACAAAGCCTACAGACTCTACTAAGCCACATTACTTTTTTTGCCTCTTCTGTGTAGGAAGCATTCTGAATTGTAGATTATCTAACATGCATTCATGCTGTTCTGCTTCAGAAAGCCCTGTGGCAAAGGAGAGGAAATTCTGTTTCTTTACCTAAGAGCCTTTACTACTTCTGGTATCACTGACAGCAAGACTTAAGCTCAGCAACAATTCACATTGACCAGCCTAAATTGGTTGAACAACAACCAACTGCCACCAAGAACACTCAGTGCATCCTTCAGCAAATGTATGACACAGTGACCAGCCAAGTCCAGCTGCATTCATCTCCAGTGACCAAAGCAGATGGTCAGGGACCCAATTATGACCTCAAACACTAAATCAGAGTCCGGCAGATTACCTGATCCAGCAATTAGTCCAGTCCTTTGCTTTGCTGTGGGTTTGTTCACAATGATCACTCTTTCTTGAAATTATAAGTCTTGTTTATTGTGGCAGAGTTTACTGAACAGCAGGGTGCTTGGCAGCTTCCAGGTTTGGAATATTTTTCCTTCAGAACAATGTAGAAAGAATCACTTCTGGAAGTGACATATTTTGTCCATAAGATGTTTTATTTAGCCACATTATTCAAAGAAGTCTAGAAATAAAATCTGTTCTTAACCAATAAATTAAATAATTTCAACTTCAAAATGTCTGAACAGACAGGAAATATTTTATTATTATTATTATTATTTTAACCAAACACGATTTCTGGAATCAGAATACATCAGTATGGCCTACTCTGTGATTTTCACAGAAACTAGAATTTACATGACAAATGTGCTCGCCTTTCAAAGTAGACTATAAATACAGAGAACCAATTGAATAAATCACTTTGCAAGAGACAAATACTTTTCTTTTGTCTTTTTTTAGACTGCAACGCCCTAGGGCAGGGATTGTCTTTATTTTATAACATCTCTCAGGCCAACCCACTCCAGAAACTTAAGAAGTAATAGTTTCCACCAGACTTGATTCACATCATAAAAATCAGCTTGTGCCCTCTAGTTGACACCTCTATGTTGGACAGGAAGTGAACAGATATTCAGACTGGATATTGTTTAATTTCAGTGGAGTTAGTGAGATAATGTGATGTAGACTGCAGAATTTGCTCATTAGAATAACAAGTTTGGGTTTTTTTATTCATTTCTCAACTCTTTACCACATGCCCACATCTCATTGTAGATTGTGGATTGCAAGCCATACATGTAACTAGACCAGTCAAAGAACCTATGTGTATTTTTGTGATATTTGACATGAGATAATTTTAACACTTACCTGTGTCATTGCTGTGTAGTCATTGAATACCATTCTGTTATAGCAAAAATAACTAAAAGAGGATTTTCTCTCTTTTTATTTTTTTATGTCACAAAGACAGACAAGCTTGAAACAAACTCCATTCCTTCTCCTTCCCTTTCTGCCTCCCCTGCAAAGTCAGTTAAATATATGATTCATGAGGCTATAATTTGATGAATTTGGTTTCTTATAGTGGTACTAGCAGAGAGGCAGGGCAGAAAGTGTTCTTTCTATGTTGCCATATGCTTTGCTTTTCCACAGCAAAGCAAAAGATCAAACGCTGTCATCTTTCTTTCTCTGTCATTGTAAATTATTCTGAGGAATCTGATGCTTCAGGTTAAGGACGGTCAAGCCACAAATGTTCATGGTCCTGAGTATTGTCATCTTTTGTGAGACTTCTCTAGAATCTGTGGAAGCCATGTATGTGCCTATAGAGGCTGGTGTCTTTTCTTAGTGATGTCCAAAATGGCAGTGGCTCTGCACATGGATGGACTTATGGACAGGTTCGATAAATTCTTCAGGGACCACATTCCTCAGATAACTTGTCAGCATATTGTTCCTGCAATTTGTTGGAACATAAGATCAAGAGCTTGTCTCTTGGCTCTGTAAATCAGCAGCTTGAATGTAGACTGAGGTGTTGAACATGCTTTCCTTATTTTGCTCTTTGTTATGCAGTGTTTTCCTAATGTTATGCACATATGGTACAAAGCAGAGATTTACATATTCAGTGTTGCTACCATAATGTTCCATACTAGAGGCAGGATTCCAAAGCCTTTACTCATGGTGAGCAGGTCCCTCCTCCATGAGTAATGCCTTGGAGATCAGGGAAGCTCCTAGTGAAATGAAGCATTACTTAACACATGGCTAAGCTTTAGAGCCTTTCCTCGTAGCATTAGGGACAAATATTAGAGTCTCTTCCCTGCCTGTATCTCTGGATCGATGTGATCCCACACAGATCCTGGGTAGGTTTGTGTAATGTGGGAATAAAGTCAACAGCCAGAAACACATGGGCAGCAGCCTGGCATCAGAGCCAAAGCAGGGGAACTCAACCCAAATTATCACCCACCTCTATAGATATCTCAGAGATCTGTCAGTCCCCATACATCCAAAACTCCACAAGTATTTTTAGTAGCTGGACAGAATATGTGTCCCATTCCATGAGCTCAGGGAGAGAGCAGCTCATGAGTTGACACTGGAAAAGCCTTCTCTGCTGTTTAAAAATACTTCAGTAGTGGTGGATAAAGGATGTTCACTCCCCAGGGGAAGGAGAAGAGGTGTTCTGCATATGTAAATGCCTTTCAAAGTCGGAGAACAGTGTCTAAGGACTTCCATTTCTGCTTGCTTAATTAAGGGGAGAGAGGCTGTACAGTGTCAAACTAAAATAATGACATCTCTCTTTCTCCATCCCAAACAATCCCAATAGCTGCTGTGGTGTTATACCTTTCCTGAGTGAAGAGTTGTATTTGTGTTCCAGTATTTAACAACCCTCAATGAACTTGAGCTCTTTTATAAATTGCTCACATACATCACCAAGTCCTATGGCAATGTCCTTCCCAGCAAAGCTGGGGACTGAGGGGAGAAGTGCAGCTTTGGTAAAATTAGGTTCTTGCAGAGTGTGGGCTATGGGGTCTGCAGGAGATGGCCAGTGATTTCTGCTCTTCTGGGCTGAGTGTCAGCAGAGCAAGTTTCTCAATATCCTGGTCCTGTCTCCAGCAAAACTGGTGCCTGTTAGCAATGCCATTGCTATTTGGATGGGAGATAGTTATATGTGTTAGGCCCAGATTTACAAAGACACTGCAGAACTAAAGAAAATCTCTGTACTGTGTTGACTATGAAGTCTAATCTGCCAGCTTTGAGTAGAGTGAATTGGTGAAACATTGGAAGAGAACTTGCTGAACTTGTTATACTTGTTCTGTGAATAACATGAGGCTTTCAATTTCCCATACTCTTACTCTGACGAATTTTACGGGCACTAAAGTAAACAAATGCCTTTCCTAGAGAAATGCTGCTATTTAAAATACTCAGGCTGGATTTTTGTCTTAAAATGGAAAGAAAGCAAATGCATCATTCCACTCTGATTACCAAGAGCAGTGAATTTTTTGTGTGTTTTGGACCTGCCTAGAGGTACATATGCAATCACTATGCAGCAAATTCCACCTGAGTTCATTGCCCTCTTTCATATGGTCTCCAAGTAAGTCTGAGTGGGCTTCACATCATGGGCAAATGGAAGGGCTGAAGAATTTACACCAGTTCAAGCCATGGAGTTTCCTGCTCATGGCCTCTTGTTCTTCCCTCCACCTTGACCCATACATACAAACAAGTGGCCTCCCCCAAGGTTTTACTCTCATTTTAATCCCTTCTAGAAAGTGAAGTGTCAGATGTTCATATTAATGTAGAGGTTAACCAGCCTGTGGTAAGATCTCCTGGCTGGACTGGCTTGATTTATACTGCTCTTGTCACCACACCAGTAAATTAAGAGTGAACAGAGCAGCAATGCCAATGCTGTATCCCATCAACCTGGACATCTTTCTCTTTCAGGGAAGAACCTTCACTTAAGAAGTGACAGCCCAGCTGGTTCCTGAAACAGAAAACACTCCCTTGCAGATACCAAACCAAAATCATTGTGGAATGCCAAGATTTTAAGAATATTCAGCATTCCTGAAGCCCTCCCTGGATGTAAAGCACCATGTGGTTATTGTTATTCTTAAAACTTGTTTAGGTATTTGTGCTACATTTTATCCCCATTTTACATAGGGAAGGTTGGTCTTACACAGACTTCCAGCTTTTGAAGCTCTGGCTCCTACTTTACCATCTAATTTTTCAGGCCACATATAGAAATTTACTTCCTTTGGGACAGACTTTTTTCCCTTTTTGCATTAGTAAGCTGCATAGGTATACCTGAAAGGCAGTGACAGGCTCCCATTTGTGTTTTTGAAATTTTTTCATTGCAATTCTTATTTCCCCTCACTTCCTTCTCCATACTCAGATAAGACTTTTGTTCACTTATGGTCAATCTTCTGGTTCTTGAGAAATTGAAAAACAAACACAACCTCCTTGTTTTCCTTTCCTGAGGGAAGTCTTCGTGAGCCAGCAGCTGACTCCAAGGAAGCACTCTGACTTCTGTGTGGGCTTGCTCAAGTAGACCTGGCTTCTGTTGCTCTTTATGTTAGCTTTAGGGTGAGATGCAGAGATAAAAACAAAGGTCAGGAGCAGATCTGTGAGTGACAAACATCAGAATCATGGAGCACATATGCCTCTGCCATGAGCCGTAACAACGCTGGTAACCTTGGACCACACAGATGTCCAGAGTTTAAGACAGTCTCTTTAAACTCACCAAAAAAAGCCTGGAGAGAGATGCTCAGACACAGTGCAGTGTGCTCCAATTCAAATAAGGTCACAGAGTTGCACTCTCTTAACCTGTAATTATTCCTGTGGCATTAGAAAGGACATCAAGGACACATTTCAACTGTTTCAAATCACACAGTCACAGCTTCTTGCCAGCCCCAAATTTCTTAGTTTGGAAGAAAGATTCATGCAGTCATTCCATCTATTGATCCCCCATCCCTGTTAACTAATTTTAACCAAATACCATGGAAGAGCGAGGACCTCCCAAGCCTTGTGAAATCACGTGGTAGGTAAAGAGGAGATGCTGCAAGCTTCAGCAGCTGTTGTATCACCATCAGTCCATGTGGCTAATTACCATGGATACATCTCCATACCAGCTGTCTCTAATCCAGCTGGTGTTGGAGGGCACAGGAGTGTACTGCAGATGACAGGCAACAAAGGGAGAAAGCAAAATCATTTGTAGAAAAACAATTCACAGTAGTTCCACTGCTGGGAGGTCCAGGCATCTGTTTTCTGCTCCATATAGAAGAAGCATTTCTATATTATGCAACCATATAGAAAACAGGCAAGATTTTAAACAGCTCATCCATTCTCAGACTTACTAATTCCCACAAGACCCTCATCTCAAATTAATAGATTAGGCAAGGCACATAATGAAAAAGCAGTCAGGCAAATAAGCCAGAAAAGCCAAAGTATTGGTTTGCATGAGCAAGTGCTGGCTGGATAAGCAAGGGCTAGGCAATGTAGCATGAACCCATGAAGGAAGAACATTATTGAAGTTTAAATTGATAAAACCTTGAGGAAGCTTGAGTCATTGGTGATAAATTTCTATCGTCAGAGGAAATTAGACTTAAAAGAAAAGGAGCTGGTTTAAAATATATTTAAAGTATCAAATTGCATGTATTTATGCTGAAGTTGCTTTCCCACTCCCACAGACTGGGAATAGAAGTTGTGGTCCACACTCGCCTCTTTGAAAACTGCAGCATCAGTTTTTGACAGTAACAGTAATTTGACTGTTTTACAGTCAAATAAGCAGTGAGGTCAGGGAAGGAAGCAGGTCTGGAAAAGTTAATGTTCTTGCACTGGGTCTTATTTTTTAAATGAATTGGGTCTCAAGTTCTGCGGAAGTGGCTGGGAAAGGAAGTAATGCATGAAATCAAATGACAAGGAGCTTGTAAGTTTGGGGAGCTGCTTATGAAAATAGGATGATGGAGAATGTGAAGTAACCTATTCAATCTGTCCCATTTCAGAAAAAAAATGGCAGGAGGTAGGTCTCTTTATCCTCATATATCCCTGGGCTCTTTTATGGTATGCTTTCTATTACACCAGGATATTGTGTTCTTGCCAGCAGTGCAGGATATCATACACTGGTAGCTGGGGGTCTGATGGAGCTAGGAGTGTGCACACGGAATTGATTAGAGGTTCACATCCTCTTGCCGTCAAGTCACATGGGGATTTTAAAGACTGTGAGTTTGGAGAAGAGGAAGCTACAGAGACAGCTATATCTTAATTACCTCTGGAAGGTTTGCTGAAATGCCATAAGAATTGCTCATCTGTCTGAACAGAAAGGGAGTACTGCCACCAAAGTTGTTGGGAGCTCAAGAAGTAAATACCAGAGAGCTGAGATCAAATAGATATCCTAAGGTGTGTTGGGGACTATGCTATAAATAGGAAGGAAGAAAAAGCTCAGAGCATTCAGGCGGCCCCTCACAACCCATTTTTGTAGCCATGTTTTGACAGCACCTAAAATATGATTATCTGGTTTGTGGACTAACTTTGTTTTAACTGAGTTGCAGCACCTGATTTCTGTGGATGCAGTGGCCAGCCCAGGTTCCCACCATGCCTGCCTGCTGATGCATACCACTGGAATGGCTCCCTGAAGAGCTGCCTGGCTGCTTTTAGCCTGCTCTTGTCATTACAGGTCCTATGTATGTTGTTTACCTTGCAGTAACACTGGGTAATGGGAAGTGCTTGGCATTCTCGTCCCATTGCCATTTTCATATCAAGTGATTTTCTAGGTAACCAGTGAAAGACTGGGTCTGTTTACATTCTGTGTTAGGGGTCAGCCCAGTTTGGAAGCCTCAAAGACTGAAGTTCTAGGTCTTGTCTTGCCTTCTAAAGATTAAAATTCCTACTTCTGTAAGAACTAAAATATTTCATTGTTTCTCTTTCTTTTCTAGAAACTGCAGATTGTGTGCAAGCACTTGTAAAAGCATTTTGGTATGGATCAGGAGCTCGCATCTGAGGCTGATTCTCCTCATGTTATGGGTTTTGGGTGCAAAACCTGTGTTTCTTCCAAAAAGAGCTAAGCTAAAAGATGTGCTCCAGGGGCATATGTAGAATACCCCATTGAGTAGCAGACAGTCAGTCCACAGGATCACAAGAGGCAGTCTGAACTAAAATGCCCAGAAACACATGCAGTACAATGAGAGGGCTTATGTTGCAGTTGTTTTACTTCACAAATCCAATCCTCTAACACCAAGTCACTTTCCCAAATATCAGTCTTCAATATTGTACCTTACTATGTTGGCCAACTGCCTTAAGGCCTTTCTCAGGGGTGTTTACATTGGCTCCTCCTCATTTGAAAAAAAAGATGCCATTTCTGGAAAGTCGGGCACTTTGTGACATCTCTGATTTCCAGGACATGCTCCTCTGCTCAGTCACATTTGTTGATGTTCTCTAACATGCTGCAGAAAACTTTTACCTGAGAAAGATTTTGAAATTTAAAGGTATGACAAAACAAAAAAGTTAGCTGGTTACCTGTCCATATCCTATGGGATTTGTTTCAATGCAGCTGTAGTATCTCTGGGCTTTAGGTTACAGTAATCATATTGAATTGACCAGACTTTGCCACATATGTCTTTATTATTTAGCTATGCAGTGCTGAATGAAAGATGATAGAATTTTTTATAAAGCATTATGACTTGTTTTGCTGTAAATAAAAATGATCATCTACTCTGTGATTAAAACCCTTGGGGGACAAAACTTCAAAGCACTTGACAAAAAAATGCTTTTCCCCTTCTCTTCAGTGACAGCTTTGCTATTGGGCTTAGTTTTCCTGTGGAAAATATGCAAGGTAGTGATTTCAGTGGTATATATCTGGGATCACAGAGAAGGAAGAAGCAAGGAAATGTCTATAAATATAAGGGTACTTACTAACTGGGCTGGGAGAAAATAACTGCTCCTTACTCACTTTTTTTCGCTAGAAAGTAAAATTTACCTACTCAGATACTTTAGTTATTGAATCTGTGTGCATTGAGATGAATAAGGAACAGAGCTGATGGGTTCAAAATATTGGGAAATAGCTATGACCATGTTCATGTTGGTCAATTGTGTAGGGAGTGTTCCCTGCACATTGTGCTAGATCATCGGCATTTTTCATTTATACAATCAGTCCCAGGCTAGACTGGCTAGTACTCTTCCATATACAGTTTGAGAGACAGCAGAGGGCAAGGAGTGCTCCTTATAGGTAGTCTGAATGCAACATCAGTCTGTGGGCTGAGAGACTTTAACATTTTGATGGATAAAATCTACTTTATGACAATTCATTTGATACTGGAGAATGGCCCTGTAAAGTTACTTGTATAGTCAGCCGCTGTGTAGCTTTGTTTTAATTTGAGTAACATATAGGAATTAATGTAGAAAAGTCAGTTAAGGTAGAGACACCTCCACAGTGCAAAACAAGGAATGGGTATAAGGGAAGGCTGACTTATACTGTATTTGCTAGCCTATATAAGGACTGGCTGCTGCAGTTTTTCAGAAAAATCACAGTGTTGCAACGTCTTATCATTCCTATCTCTGTCTGCTTTGGATGCAAAGGGCAGGAGATGGCTGCATCTGAAGAAACCCCCATTAGCCACACCCTTGATGCAACTCACATTCTTTGAGCGTTTACTCAGGGCTACCAGCTTTCCTCACTCTCTCTGTGCCATAGATTTCTCAGCACTACAAACACCTAAGGAGACAGTATTTTGAGCAACCACTTGTAGTATTTGCACGTCGTACTGAACTTGGTGTGGGAGCTGGGAAGAGGCGGGGAAGGGAAGGGAAGGGAAGGGAAGGGAAGGGAANAAGGGAAGGGAAGGGAAGGGAAGGGAAGGGAAGGGAAGGGAAAGGATAAACACAACCAACTCAAACCAACCACCACACCTGAGCTTGGCTTCATGGCCCTTTTACTCTTCCTAAGTCAAAGTTCACGGCATGGCCTTGTGCATTGTTGTCCCCATCTCTTTGTCACTGTGGACATACATGGGCTGTGACAGGCTATGCAGTGGGTCAGGAATTAGGTGAGCAAGGGCATAAAGTGCAGAACAGACAGTGAGAGTAATGCAATTAGCAGTATTAGTTCTCATAATCAGACACCTAGCATTAGGACTCATTACTATGAGTATACCATCCTGAATAACTATACAGTGCTCTGATAGTGGCACCATGCACCAGCACAGGCTGGGGGCTGACCTGCTGGAAAGGAGCTCTGTGGAGAAGGCCCTGGGGATCCTGGTAGACAACAAGCTGCCCATGAACCATGTCCATGAGAGGGGACCATATGAATGCATGTACATATCTGAAGGGAGGGTGTCAAGAGGATGGATCCAGGCTCTTCTCAGTGGTGCCAAGCAATAGGACAAGAGGCAATGGGCAGAAACAGGTGCACAGGAAACTCCATCTGCATGTGAAGAACTTCTTTACTGTGCAGATGACCAAGCAGATTGCCCACAACACATTGCCCAGAGAGGTTGTGGAGTCTCCTTCACTGGAAATATTCAAGAACCATCTGGATGCAATACTGTGTCATTTGCTCTAGGATGACCCTGCTTGAGCAGAGAGGCTGGACCAAGTGACCCACTGTGGTCCCTTCCAATCTGACCCATTCTGTGATTCTGCATCCACTGACATCTCATTAATTGACAGCATGCTCAAACTATACTTGCTGCAATCATACAGAGTTGTATGATTTCTGGTTGAATGAAGGAATACATGTACCATACTAATATCAAGGTGTAAGTCACCTCAACAAAGAAATAAGGCAGGAGCTTGTTTTTATGTAGGAAACTTGTACTGTTTAGTAACAAAGATTTTGTATATAATATACCTCATTCCATCATCCTTATGTTTTTATCTAATCCCCCTCATGGACTATAAAACTTACTGAGGTAAGAAATGCCTAGTTTTGGTACTTGTTAAAGTTTCTGAAAAACCATAGTAGTCTCTACGTGAAGTTACAAACAACAAAATGACATGCTTTTAAGCAGGAAAAGCATTGTACCCTTTGAAATTATCTCCTAGATGGCAATGGGGGTGCCATATTCCCCAGGAGTTCAGCAGAGATTTTGCGAGAGGGGAAAGAACAGCTATACGGTGAGCAAATCTGAATACTTTTGTCAATACAGTGTAGTTATTCCTATAACTGATAATCTTGTTCAGTTTATCTTACCAATTGCTATGTTTATCTTCAATACTGAAAATTTTGCCATACCTTTTTTTGCTCTTGTAATTACTTTAGATGTTAATCAAAATGCACAAAATTATTTTTTTCCCAGCTTTATACTGGACAAAAATTGGGGGTCCTTTTGAAGAGAAGCCATAATTCAGAAAATAGGTGGCTCACAATTTCTCCCATGCAATAGGTGCAATTTATCTTTGGGTGCTAAAAACCACTACAGCCACACAGGTGATTTTTTTTTGTTGCCTACTTTCATTACTGTATAAGCTAGTGCTGTGAATCCCGAACAGAGTTTAAATAATTTTAAAAGTCTGTTCCTGATTTAAGAGAATTTTGCTGAAAAATGCCACAGTGAAGTTGGCGAGTGAGATGACAGATAAATCTAACACGAATATAAAAAAAATAAAGAACATGTAGGAACCCTCCTGAGATAACCCCTTGGTCAATGTGTTGAAATACAGACTGTGCAATTTATTGTAATTAAGGTTTAATTTCAATACTCATGTGTTTTGTTGGTGTTGTCCTTTTTAAGTGCTGTTATACAAACAAACAAACAAACAAACAAACAAATTTCTGGATTCAGCACCTGGGATGGGGCAACCTGGAATGTATGGAGAAGTTGGTGAATGAGATGCTGGAAGGCAGTGCCATGTAAAGGGACCAGGGGGTCCTGGTCAATGGCAGGTTGGATATGAGTCAGCAGTGCCCTGGCAGCCAGGAGAGCCAACACTGTCCTGGGGTGTATCAAGCACAGCATCACCAGCTGGGCAAGGGAGGGGATCGTCCCACACTGTTCTGCACTGGGGAGGCCTCACCTTGAGTCCTGGGAGCAGTTTTGGGTGCCACAATATAAGAAAGATACAGAGCTATTAGAGAGAGCCCAAAGGAGAGCAACAAAGATGGTAAAAGGTCTTGAGGGGAAGCCATATGAGGGAGAAGCTGAGGTCACTTGGTCTGTTCAGCCTGGAGGAGACTGAGGGGATACCTCATTGCAGCTAAAACTTCCTCATGAACAGAAGAGGAGGGGCAGAGACTGATCTCTTCTCTGTGGTGACCAGCGACAGGATCTGAGGGACTGGCTTGGAGCTGTGTCAGGGGAGGTTTGAGAAAAGGTTCTTCCCCCAGAGAGTGGTTTGGCACTGGAACAGCTCCCCAGGGAAGTGGTCACAGCCCCAAGCCTGACAGAGTTCAAGAAGTGTTTGGACAATTTTCTCAGGCACATGCTCTGACTCTTGGGGTGTCCTGTGCAAGGCCAGGAGTTAGACCTGATGATCCTGATGAGTTCCTTCCAACTTAGCATATTCTGTGATTCTATAAACAGTGTTAAGCAAAGAGAGAAAGATAATCTGGGTAAAAATGCATCCATTTTCATCAGGGACACTCTCTAGAAGTAGCATGATCCATGGTTTAAAAAGAGCTCTTGTGTGATAACCTTAGCTCTGCCACTAACGCTCCACCCAAGGCAAATTATTTTACATCTATAAAATGGAAATGATAGCTACTAACCTGCTTTACAGGAGATTTGCAAAGATAAATTAGTTAAAGTGTGTGCAATATTTTCAACATGCAAAGTGCCATAAAGCTCCATGAATTTTTATCTCAGCCCTTGCTTTAAAACCTGAATGAGGAGTCATAGAATACAAACTACAATGCAAAATACAATGTTGACAGTCTCAAACACTATGCAAAATCTGAGCAGACTGGATTGTAAAACTCCGCTAATTCATCTCTATTTAATTTTTTCTCTTCCAGTAAAAAGCCTGCCTTCTAAAATCACTTTCGCAACTTGCAGAGAAGAGCAGCATTGCAATTGAGGAATGGTTGCTGATAAACTTTTTTTGAGGGGCAAATGCTGACCCACTCTTGGTGGAAAATGAAAAGCAACACTTTTTTTTTTTGTGTGTGTATGTAAGGAAAGAATCCAGCAGCAGGGATTTTTTCTTACTCTTGAGAAGATTTCGAAACTCTATTCAGTTTTGAGGGAATGTGGAAGAGATAGGAGAATTAATCCTGCTTTTTCCACTGACAGGGAAATCAGTTATTAATTCTCTTCTAGTTACCTCTTTCTATGTGGCAAAGTAACCAGCTCAGTAGTGCAGGCAAGAGGTGGTGAGCAACTGCAGTCAAATTCTGCAATCCAGAAGTACCCTCATCCACCTGGTAGAAGAACTACCATATTACATGATCTTCACTTCATAGGTCAGCATGTCTATGCTTAATATATTGGGGACAAGATATATATATATATAGATATATATATATTTATATGTGTGTATATATATATGTATGTATATGCGTATATATGTATATATGTGTATATATATACATACATACTATAAAGCAAGCAAACCAAAAGAAAGCTGAGACAGATGTTGCATTTAGTACTTTCACTATGAACTATCAATTTAAAAATTGGTGATCAAAAGGTTGGCCTTTGTTCCATGACCTTTGATCCATGCACACATGAGCCAGTAATAAAATTTTGCAACATGAATATTGCATGCCCTTGGTAAAATTCATGTTCGCTTCAAAGGAGCTAGACCAAAGGCAGTCACTAGGTATGTGACCAGCTGTTTAGAAAAAATGGGAAACCATTTCAGAAATTGCTCAGTTATGTAAAAAAGGCCTGAAATTCCTGCCTGTGGTAAGCTTCTCAAACTTCAGTCTTAGAGTTCCTTTACGTGTCTCGTGACCTTGGCAAGCAGAGCACAATGCCACAAAAGTAACACATTTGTGCTCACAAAGGTGGGAGGACGGAATTTATGACAGCTTGCTGTGCAGCCCCTTCAGCAGTACTGCACTGCCAGCAGCAGATGAGAGTCTCCTGTAGTGGATATCTGCAGTGTGGGAAAAAATTTAAAGAGGAGTTTGCCTAGTCTCCCCTTGCTCACCATGTCGGCAATGAAGGAGATGTTTAGTTAGGCTCGAATACTTGAATTTATGTGCATTTATGTAAGGGCAGTACGTCATGGGGAGGTGAAGCAAGTATGAAATGTTATTTCTCAGTATAGCAGGTAGAATCACAAAAATTCTGCAAGCAAGTATTTGTTCTTCAGCATGTTAGGACAGGATTTGGACCAGTTTCTCTAATGAATTCATATGCAAAAATGTTTTCTTTTTTTCCTACGTTTAGTTTGGTTTTTATTTGTCACTTTGAATCCTTTCTTCTTCTAGATTTTAAAATCCCTATTGCCTTCTACAGTGGTATCTTGATACCCACATCTTTATTTATCATTTACCTATAGAACTGATTTGAAGTTCATTTCTTGGTTTTCTTAATTGCATTTCCTTTGTCATAATGCAAGCTGTAATCATCAGTGTGTGCTGAGGATGCTTTGCAAATCTTCCCTCCCTAGAAGCTGATCTCTTTTTCCAAGGTCTCTCTCACTTTTAAAGATCCTCCTATTTGTCAAATAAATGAAAATTAACAACATACACATAGTGTTTATGAAGCTGGGCTGTGTGAGAATCTTCGAAGCAAATTTGTATTAATATTGTATTGTAAGCTCAGGTTCTGCCCTCAGTTACAGCCATGAAATCAATCATATGAATAGAGTTCCTCGGATGTTATTAATGTTTGAGTTTACTTCAAAGTATATCTTTCAAATTATTTACAAAATATAATCGAACCAGAATGTCAGCTAAAACATGTGAAAGCTGCCTTGTAATGCAACTCATCTTAATAAATTATTAAAGGCATGTGGTCAGGCATTGGGCTTTGTGCTAGGATGTGTAGATGGGATGGTAGTTTTCTATGCCTCGTTAGGACAGTGGCTAGTTAAACTGTCAGAAAAAGGATTTTACAGAGGAATTTGACTGGCAGGAGAAGGGTGATGCATCTCTTAGAGAAATATGCATAACAGAGGAAAGTCAAGGTACACTCAGTGGCTATTTTGCAATCTATTGTGTTCAATACCCTGTGACAGACACAGACATTTAGCACGGAATTTCCCAAACCTAATGTCATTATTGACTTTAGTTTTGGAGTTCCCACTTAATCACAGCTGTTTTAAGTCCTCATATCCTATTGACAGTGTAACCTAAGCCCTCACAAGAGCTCTATGAAGAAATTAGCACCAGCATTCAGCAAGTTTGAGTGTTGAATCATGATTTACCTGGAGAAACCCCAGCCCAGACAAGTGGCACGTCTATGTCCTATTTACATACTTGAGTGACAAGACAGTGCTTCCTCCCACTTTCCAGAGAAACAGCCTGTTAAAAAACCATAGGAATATTTTAATGAGTACTGAACAGCTTGGGTTTTCCTCCTGGGGGAAAGGAGCACCATGCAGGTACTCTTTTGCTTAATGTCTTTAGATGTACTTGGAGCACCTCAGGAACACTTGTGTTATTTTGTCTCTATGCAGAGCAAGGAGCACTTTTTCTCAGTACTGGTGACAGGGGAATAGAAGCGGTACGGGCAGGGTATGGACCCTGTTATCCGTGTGTTAAATATGCATTAAAACTGCGCTGTTTCATTGCACGCAGACACTTGGCTTTACAAGTATTGGGAGTAAAATAACCAGAACGAGAGCAGAACTATCCGCAGAGGCCGAGTGGGCTCCGCTGATTTCGGTGGAGAGGGCAGAAACGAGGCCGGAACCCCGGAGATACGGCCCAGGGGAGTGGATCGAACCTCCGGAGCGGCTTCGCTGCTCCCCAGTAAAATGCCTCAGGTGTCCCTTGCCCGCACTCTTCTCCCCGGCGCTGCGGCGGGACAGCTCTCCCTGAGGAATGGGACGGGACAGCCCTCCTGCTGCAATCCCTGCCGGGGCACCCGCATTGCTGTAAACCTCTGCCCCCCACCACTGCCGGGCGGGCACACACGGCAAGGCAGAAGCTGCCTTGGGGCCACGCCGCTTTTCTGCGGGCAGTAGCACAAATGCACGCTCATGCCTTTGGCAGCTGCCGAGCAGAAACTGCCGGGAAGTAGAAAATCCACACATACACACCCTTCCGAGCAAGGAGGAATGACTATCTCATCCCTGGTCCCACCTCCTCTCATCCCCTATTCCGGGACAGGTGGGGCGCCCGCCCCTTCTCCACCTGGGCGGGGAAGGCGCTGCCGGTTTCTCCTCCCCTCTCCTCGTTGCTCCCTCCCCATCCTCCTCCTCCCTGGCGTCCCCAGAGGGAGCCCCTGCGCTCCGCGACCGAGTGGAGAGCGCAGCCGGGCGCACCCCGTCCCACAGCCGGCTCCAGCCGCTCCGCAAGCCCTTGTGCACCCGCAGCAGCCTGCAGCAGGAGGAGCAGAGGTGGGAGGAGGAAGAGGAGGAGGAAGGCAGCAGCCCGCCCGCAGCGGGGCGCGCACGTGTGCGCGCAGACCTCGACGGCCGCCCTCCAGCATGCTGCTCGGAGCCGCGCAGGGCAGAGCGCCGGAGAGGAGCTGATCGCTGCCGCGGGAGAAGAGCAAAGCAGGAGCGGCTCCGCGGAATCATCCGTGCGCCCGTCCCGTCCGACCCCCACCCGCTCCGCCGAGGGAGCAGCGGTCCCGCAGCATGGGCGGCCGCAGCCCCCTCGCTGCCGCCGGGCCCCGCGGCGCCGCTGTCCTGGTGCTGCTGCTGGGGCGCCTCGCTCTCTGCTTTGCCGTAGAGGGAAAGAAAGGTAGGGGGACGTGGGGGGCCAGGGCGCGGGGGTCCCGCCGCTCTTTGCCGGCTGCGTCCCGGGGGACCAGGGAGTCGGGGCTCCGGGCGGCTGCGTGCCGCGGCCTCCCGTGGGGAGAGGCGGAGGGAAAGTCCCAACTACTTATTTCTCTGAGACAAAAAACAAACCAAAACAAAAATGCCACCCCAAAACCAGAGAAACAGGGAGAAAACCAAACATAGCAGCGATCACGCAGCCCTGACTTCCTGATTCTTGGCTTATTTTCTTTTGTGGGGGTGGAGGAAATAAGAGGGAATAAGCCTTGGCACATCTCATCAGTTGTGCTTCTCTCCTTTAGTGTTTCTTTCTTCTTCTTCCCCCCGTTCTCTCGTTGCTCAGTCGCTCCCCGGAGAGCGCTCCCGGTTCCCCTGCACCGTGGCGGCGGGAAAGAGCCGCGGGGTTCCCGTAAGCACCGCTCCGGTAACCCGCTGTCGCTCTGACCTGGACACCTCCGTTTGTCCTGTTCAAAAATAGTCATAGTAATAATAGAAAGAAGTATACACCTGAGGAGGGGGTGACTGAAAGGAGGGGAAACTTCGTGTGGGTTCTGGTTCCCCAGTTATCAGAAAGAGGGGCGATTTATCCATGCCCGACCCGGCGCGAAGGAGCCGCCGTCCCGTCCCATCCCGAGCCTCCCGGCGCTGCCCGCCCGTCCCGGCGCTGCGTGGGAGCAGCACGGTGGGGCTGGGGCGTGGGGCTGCCGCGGGTGCTTGGGTTTCCCTTCTTTCCCTTGGGTTTTCTTTCCTTCCTTGGAGAAGCTCTCTCAGAGGGTGAGAAGACGTTTCTGGCCGGTCAGACGCGTCGCTTTTTCTCTGTGTGTGGTGCTCTCTTTTGTGAGTTTGGAGAGCAGGCCCCGGCTGCTGTCCCAGCCGGAGAGCAGTCCTCTTTATCTTGGAAATCTGCCAGCCAGAGGAAAAAATGCAGATTTGGGTGGTTTGGTTTTTCTTCTTTTTCCTTTCATTCTTTTTAAAGAAAAAGAGAGAGATCTATTACGTTCTAGAAGGGCTGATTGCATGGCTTAGAGCAACTGAGTTAGAGTCTTTCTTGACTGTGAACTGTAAAGCCGCCCTGAAAGTGGGGAACACCCCATCCAAAAGAACTAGTTGCACAACCTTTAAAAAGCGGAAAGATTCTCTTGTTCCAGAAATCAAGTTCATACCTGTTGTTCATGTAACATGGGCAGTTTTTCTTTCCTGGTTTTCTCTTTTTTTTATTTATTTTTCCTCACCCTTTGAAACTGATGAGAAGTAAAGTGCCTCCCACCTGCTCTGCCTGTCTTTTGAGATGCGGTCTCAGGTGCACATGCCCTGTATAATATGTAAAAAGTGAAGAGAAATACCTTGTTTATACTATTTAATTCTGTGTCTCATAAGCTTAGGAGGCTGCCAGTTTTTCTAGGATTACTAAATAATCAACAGCTACGTGATAAATCCAGTAGAGATTTATTGTCAGGGTGTTGTGTCAGCAAGTAACTGTTCCTCTGGTAAGAGCTGGAGGCTCAGTGGCAGAGGTGAAGACAGAAGGATTTCTTCAGAAAGCATTAATCAATTGATTGGACTTTTTTAGTTTCTCCCCACACTTGAAGATAAGCAAGAAAGTTGTTCAGAGGCACAAAATGAAGCAGCATCTGAGAATTGTGAGATATTGATTTGAAGCAACAGGTCCAGCAGGTAGTAGAGGATCTGTGTATGTTGGGGACTGCCTCCTTGGTCAAATGATAAGACCTAGCATCAGAATTCAGAGAAATCCTGAAAGGAAACTTGCTATCATAAATATATGCAACACTTCTGCAAGTTCAAACCGCATGTGAAAGGATGCTTCTTAAAACTTCAGCCTGATTTGTTCTATTACCAAAAAGAGATGTCTCAAAAAAGAAAAAGTGCCTGGGCAACTGTTAGAAGAACATCAGAATCAGCCTATAAAATCCAATCAGCATAATGTTTAAATGGCAATTTAAATACAATTGTGTCTTCTCCCAAAATTGTAGAATTAATTTTCTTGAAGATGGATGAGAGAAAACTGGTTTTGTTGCAACACTGTAGTCATTAAGATGTAGAAAAAAAAGCCTAATTGAACATGTTCCAGAACCAAACGGCATTGCTCAAAAGTGAAGTATTCTCATCACAGGGATCAATACCTGCCTCTATCTACCTGCTCTGATGTTGACCCACATTAAGCACAGTGGAACTAATCTGGATTTCCACTAATGTACCCTGAGAGGCCTGCTTGGTAGTACCTGAGATAAATACCTGTGATAGCTGGCATGCCACTTAAGCTGGATGGATTTGACCCATGTCCTTTTTGTGTGCCAGTGCTCATCGATAGTGCTACAGTTTAGCAAATTGCTTTTTATTGCTATATATTGGTTTCATGTCTCTAGTTTTGATCTGCAGCTGCAGCCCTTGTGAGATGGGAGTGTGCTGCTCCGTGTCAGGATTGTGTATGCCAGCCTGCCGGGCAGCTCAGGAGCAGCCCGAGTGGACTGTGGTAGCTTTCTGTGCCTGGAGTCTTATACAAGGGACTAGGTTCTTTAGGGGTATTGAAGTATTCATGTCCATGTGAAGTGAAAAACCTTTGTCTAATATCCTGTGCAGTGCTTACATGTGAGCTATGTGTGTACTTATATTGAGTGTTGCTGCCCTTTACATTGTCTTGTAGTTTCTGCACTGTATATTATTCTATGCTTACTTGTGGACAGATGCATACAAGTAGATGAGTGTCTGTGGACCATGCAGAGCTTGATCCAGTTACATGAAAGCATCCAGTGCCTTTTTAGATGCACTCCAGTGTAACCTGGCTGCTGCTCTGTGGAGCAGAGGTCTGGCAGGAGAAGCCTGTGAGTTGTGCCTGCTATGGGGGACTCCCAGGAGCAGGGGGCTGCCCACACATCCACAGCCTGGCTAAGGAATCAGCAGTGTTAGAAAGTCTTATACTCCTGTTAAAGTCCTGGGAGAGCTGGTACACTGTTCTCTCATTCCTGTGTTTATATTACCATTGACATAAGTGGAATTTTCTATGTGGACAGGAGCTAGTATGTCTGTGTAGGTATTTATTATGTCAGTTCTTGTCTATGCAACCGTTTATTATTTTCTATTCTCCTTGGTAAATGACCAAACATTTTTGGATTTGGAAACTAAAACAAATCTGTGCAGTCTTGATGGTAAATCCAGTTAGAGAAATGGAGACTCAGATGCTGATATGGCCCAATTTGGTGAGATAATAGAAATAAATAAATAGTGTTGAGTGTAGAGCTGCTTTTACTCCAGTGCCTCAGTGTGTGAATGCTTAAGAACAAAACTCAAAACTCATCAATAAAAGCAGTGAAGGGAAGGTAAAATGCTAGCAGTCATTTCCTTAATTCAGGCAATGTACAAAGTATAGTGACTAAAATTTTACATGGGAAATTGGCCTCTCAGCAAAGTTTTTGTGTATCGTGAGCAAACTGGATGCTGAAGTGCTACTAAATACAAATATGTTATTTCTTGCATCAAGAGTATATTAAGATATTTACAGATAAATAGGAAATCAAGATCAATGCCCTGGAGACTTTACAATCAGAGTAGTCTATTGTAATTTATTTGTTAATTTATAAAGAGGGACTTTTGGGGAGTGTCATGCAATGCCATTATGGTCCACAGGGCTGACTTTTGCATTTAGGTATCCATGTATCACTGAAATTACTGGGATATGCTAGCTTTAGCAGCAAGATAAATGACTAGCCAAACCAGTTCCTTCAGAAAGTGTCCTTATCTTTCTTGAGTACAAACTGCCTTTGCTTAATAGCTCTTCAGAAAAGAGCCTAGTGGAAGGTTTACTTCATTTTTGGGAGGATGACAATACCTTCATGGAATGTTTTTGCAAATAAACTGTTGATGTTGCTACAAACTCTTGCTCTAGTCCAGGTTTCAGTTGTATGTGTGCATCAGAGAGTACAGTCACACTGTGTATGTGAGTGATTATCCCAGAAAGAACTGATACTCAAAATTGGTGTCAGCATGTTATGTTACGAGCACCGGCATTCACGGGTATGAGAACTTGTGTTAAATCTCACGTTAGACTTGGATCTGTATTGCAAATGAGTTTGTGTAACACAAATTTGACTTGTAGAACTTTTATTTGAGGGAGCCAGAACTGGCTGTACTCACAAAAGCATCTTCTGGCTGTTCTATATTAAGAACGCTTCCTGGGGTGACCTGGCTGACAAACATTTATAAATCTAGACTAGTCAAATTCTGTAAAAAGATTACTTGCTAGATAGAATAATTGTCATTTTGGAATTTTGTGAATTACATTAGGCATTTTCTAATTGTGTTTATAATTTCTCAAACCCCTGTTCTGCTGTACTGCTCTCCTTGAACATATACTAGTGGAAAATGGACTTCTGTCAGGGCTAATCTGGCACAAGAATCACATTCAACTTGGCTGGGAAATCGCTAGCTTTATCAGGAAGTTG
>VZTT01062244.1:325-20485 GCA_013400855.1 Buphagus erythrorhynchus | reverse complement strand
TTCCACCATGGGAACCGGAAGGCAGCGCACTGCACCCCCCGCCGCCACCCCTGTTAAGTTAATTTTCGGGGGTGGAGTTATAAGTTATTAATTAATACAATGAAGCTGTGAATTGTTAATGAATGGTTATGTAGGAATTGTTAATGGATTGCTATAAGCAAGTTATGAGATAGTGGGCTGTCAGGGTGGTGGTGCTGCAGTGTGGGTGTGTGGGCACTGGGGGGAGGGCTAANCGCTGGGGGGGAGGCTAATGAGTGTTCGGTCGGTTGGGTGAAGGGAACTTTCTGGAATATCACCTCATGGGGTGAGGACAGCAATTTGAACCATGACTGGACGACGAGCCAGCCTATAAGATCAGAGTATTCCGAAATGATTGGTCAAGACTGCACCTCAGTATGGACCAACCAGCGATCAGGAAAAGGACCAATCAGAGCTAGCATCAACAACGCACCAATCCGCGAGGGGTCAAGATTATAAAGACAGCCCAGGTGCTCTGCACCTGGTCCTCCAGCGGAAACTTGGGGCCAAAGGAGCACAGTGTGTCACACTGCTAATTAATTTTCTGGTTGGTCACGTGGGGCTCAGGCTTATCTCGAGTCCCTGCTCTTAGCAGTTAATTAATAAACGAGTTAACCTGCAGAAGGTTGCAAGCCTCGTTTATTACAATCCCCATGGCAACCCGGAGGCGGGGTGTGGGAAACTGGAATGAGAGGGAGTGGAGGAGTGGAGCCACTCGGGAGGGAGGGGCAACCGGGGGAACTAGGATTGCAACACAGGGGTTGCAGGATGACATCATACAGGGTGGGAACATGGAGGGAGGGGGGGGCGTGTTTGAGGGGAGGAGGAGGTTATGGGAGGGGAAAGGGTTGGGGGTGGGGACGAGCGAGTAAAAGGGATTGTGGGAAGAAGAAAGGTAAGATGGAGGATTGGCCATGTGGCTGGCGCCATTTTGGACCCCCGCCATACAGTCAGGACCATTGTGGACCCCCGCCGTGTGGTTGCTGACATGTGTAGGGGGCTCATCTGTACGCTAAAGTCGGGGTGTAGGAACTGGGGTAGAGGGGTGCAGGGAAGGTACTCTTGTTAGTCTGTGCACAACTGCCAGAGTTAGGGTGCTGAGTGGGAGGCGAGGGGCCAGGGAAGCTGCGGCTGTTCCGGTTTCCCTGCGTTTCTCAGGGTGCACTGCACGTCTCATCCAGTTCAGGGGCTGAGGGCTTGGGAGACGAGTTAGGGGAAACTGGGGTTGTTTGTTGTGGCTTTCCCTTTATTTTTCTTTTCATCAATTCTTTTCAAATTAAAATGAATGAAGGAAAAAATTTTGATACTGTTTTGTCTCCCTGCTCCACCTTGAGTTAAGACGTTTCCAATTTTGTCCCAGTAAGAGACAGAATCTACATTTTGCACAGTATACTGAGGAAAATGAAGAGATAACCAGCACATAAACCATTTAAACTCTTTCTTAGAGATGGTATCATTCCCACTATTTAAGAGATTCCCCAACTTGGGAATATATGTCCCTTTGTTGCACTGGTATCTGAGAGCCCATTTTGATGTTAAAAATAAACTACACAAATTGGTTTATCTTTCTTTGCAATACAACCAGGGCAGGGATTGGTCCGCCCAGGGATTGGGCCTTCCTCTGCCCCCCACCACGTGGGGTAGAAACCGCACTAGCAAGCACTCGAGTTTTAAGTGGTGACCGACAAAATGCGTGCTGCCGCTGGCATTTACTGGCGCCACCGCTGCTTGTAAGCGGGCACTACTGCAGCTTGTTACTGCTTGCCACCACTGCTGCCAGCAGCTCCCAGCGCCGAAATGCCACACGCCCGCCAGTCCGCGCTGCCTGCGCCGCCACTGTTTGCCTGCTCCGCACTCAGAGGGGGCTGCCTACAGCCATTTCTGGCATCACGGCGCCATGTACCCCGCCACGCTGAAACCCGCCGCACTTGTGCCGCGCTAACTCCGGCCCCATGCCACCTCGAACTCGTGCCGCTCCGGCCCCGCCCCGCTTTTGTCCCCCTGGCAGGAACCCACTCCCACTGCAACTAGGGGCTATTTCGGGGTCCCCACTACCACTTGCAAGGGATACTCACCCCTTCCTGGGGACCTCGGCGCTGCAGAGTCTTGCAAGGAAAGTTCTTTGTCCAGACTGACCCACCTTTGGGCTGAAGGCAGGCTGCCGGTCTCGTCCCTGTCAGTAATCACTGTGGAAAAAGCAGCTCCTCGCTGCCAGGGTAGCTGTATGATCCAAAGGCGTGTAATTCACAAGTGGAATCCAGCCGTTCTCATGGCGCCTGTAATCTTACGGAAAGCCCAAGGTTGGAGCACCAACTGAGGTAAATCCCCTTTTCTCTCTGGTCCTCTGTCTAGCTCTGGACCAGAGAGGGGTGGGAAATCTTCATAGACAAAGGCAAAAAAAACCAAAGGAAGCTCTTTTCTCCTGTGGGCAAAATAGTCCACAGTTTATTGTGTCACACACATGGCAAAAGGAGAAATAGAGAGAAGATGGCAGGCACTTTTAAACTCAGGGAAAGGGGAGGGGAGGAACAGACCCGAGACCAATGGGACACCGCCGATGGGGAGGGGCAAAAGGAAGGACTCTACCACGCCACAACTTCTGGGGGGAGAACAGGAGAAACCATTCAGTGCCAATATAAAACAATTTCTTAATGCAATACAACACTTTTCTTCATTGATTCCATAAAAATTTCACAAAACATTTGCATTTCTATCTGTAAATGTTCTAAGTTTCTTCAGTTTTCCTTTGAAATTAAAAATCGTTAGCCTAGTGTCTGTCTTTCTATTTAATTTAAGATTAAATTATCATTAACAGATCCTTTTTTCTGATCTTTATCTGAGAAGTAAAACCATGGTTACATTTATCTCTCTAAGTAATATATCAGTGTCAGAAACCTAGTCCCACAGGGCAAGAGTGGAAAAAGTTGTCCTATCAGTTGTCATCTCTTCCAAAATATCCAAAGAGACAGCATGAGCTCTGCAGCTATCCATCAGCCATTTCAAAGCATTAAGATCTGTTCATGAGTTTTCAAGAGACTGGATGTGATCAATGTATAATATTATCCTTTTTTAACTTGTTTCTCTCTCTCCTGAATATTGCTGATCTCAGCCTCTGTATTCTGGTCATGTTTCTTACTTACCAAAAGCTCTATTTGGTTCTTTCTGGTAATCACTTTCTTTATATTATTGAAAACATATGTCTGTACTAAGTGTAAGGACATGACAATTGACCATTCCAAGTCAGTGCACACATCCTTTTAGATCTATAGTGATTTGCTAATAGAATGACTCAAGGAAGAGTGCACGTTGGTTCTCTCCTGTCACACATTCCAGCAGATGCCATAGGAACTTCTGGGCCCAAAAGTTACGTGAGGATCACTGTCCACAATTTCCAGCAATACAGACCTGTTCCACCAGCAGTTACTTAGTCTGAGATCAGGGGTCTTACCCGTAGGCTACTTCCTGTAGTACTATAAACACATCTTAGAATTCTGCAATCTGTCTGGAGCCAATATAGTTTATTTACTTCTGTGTACTTCATTTTCACTTTGCATTTTTCACGGTTTAGGACAGAGACAGAAATTCAGAAGGGCAAAAGTGAGAAAAACTTGTGACTCAAGGGAAGTGGAGTTTAGGAAGTGAAGAAAAAGGAAAAATAAATAAGCTGAAGTTTGACAGCTATATCAATTCCATCGTATTCCAATGTAGTTCCAAAATTTGATTTCTTGTGTTTCAATGGTATTCTTTCCTCACCAGTGCCTGTAATGCTTATCTGATGTTCTTACATCGCTGAAGTCTCTCAGCTGTCATATTTTGTAGTTTATTTTCCCTCTTTATGCTTTTATTCTTTCTGTGAAACTAAGTGCAAAAAAAACTGTGTGAGTCTCTCGTTCAAGCATTATTATTTACAAAATTACAATTTGTTTTCTCTATTACAATATTTAACAAAATTTTGTATCCAAGTGTCTTGGGTTAACCACAGCTACCAGCCCCCAAGCAACTGCTCGCTCATTACCACAACAGAATCAGGGAGACAATCAGAAGGGTAAAAGCTGGAAAATTCGCAGGTTGAAATACACACAATTTAATAAGGAAAGGAAAAGCCCCACACATAAATCAAGCAAAACAAGGAATTAATTCACTGCCTCCCATGAGCAGGCAGGTGTTCAGCCATCTCCAGGAGAGCAGGGCTCCACCATGCCTAACAGTGACTTGAGAAGACAAATGACATCACTTCAAATGTCCCCCCCTTCCTCCTTCTTCCCCCACTTTATATACTGAGCATGATGGCACATGGTCTGGAATATCCCTCTGGTCAGTTGAGGTGACTTGTCCTGGCTGTGTCTCCTCCCAACCTCCCAGGCACTCCCATCTCCCCTGCCTGCATGGCAGTATGAGAAGCAGAAAAAGCCTTGGCTTTGTGTGAGCCCTGCACAGCAACAGCAAAGACATCACATTCTCAACCCTTTGCTCATCACAGATCCAAAATACAGCCCCACACCAGCCACTGGGAAGAACTTTACCTCTCCCCCAGCCAAAACCAGCATGCCAAGAAAGTATGTAAGTCCTTCAAGATGAAGAAAATATATTTTCACTTTCTAAAAGTCTCACTAGTCTTTCATGTTCATATATTATCACTTATAGTTCACAATATTCACGAAGAAAATGCTTTTCACTAGGGAAAAAAAAGGCAGAGGGAAAAGAGAAATAGACATTCTTCCATACACTTAAAATACCAAATTATTTAGAAAAACTCGTAATTTCAAAATTATGCAACAACTTCCATGTCCATTGGATGATTCAATGTGTAAGACTGTACAGGATTAAAATTATAAGCTGGCTCTCATTTCACTTCCTAAGGCACTATTTCTTTCTTGACTCAGCATCTACAACTTTTGGCAAAGAATAAGGGATATGTTGGTTTATCAAAAATTGTGTTAGTCTGCCAAGGGTCTTCTTAGAGCAACTCTGTGAGCTGTACATTAACACACATCACAGATGCTGAAGCTCTGCTCTTGCTACGGCAGCAACAAGCACAGAAGAACATTGGTCCCAGCTGGCTGCATGACCCATGTATGGCACTCACCCAGCTCTTCCTTTCTTGGCTTGTGAAGAATAGACCATGACCATTGTGACCAAGAATCCCTGGCCACAGGGTCTTACCCTACTGCTGCGCCATGTGCTTTTTCAGAAGAAAACATGAAAATTAATCTGAGGCACTTTAAACCAATACCTAAGTATTGAACTCCTTTCATTTGGTGTCAGGGGGAAGAAAGTGACAACCTGTTCTTTCCAAGGAACTCTAAATCTCTAGGTGCTGCAGAAATGTTAGTTTTCTATTTACACAATCAGCTACCCAAGTGTAAACTCATCCACCAAGTTTTCCATTTTCCATAAACAGCTTCTAATATTTTAATACTCTGTCCATACTGAATAGTTCAATTTCTTGACAATATGCTAATCCTTAGAATTGAGATATCCCAGCTATCTGAAAGGAAAATTATGTCTCTTTCATGTCAGGAATGTCAGGAATCTCCAACAGCAGTTTGAGTGTGCCAGTGAACAGTTTTTGTGATTATTTCAAAATCCTACACCTTTATGCCATTTAGGCTCATTTTTAGCAGAGTTTTCATGTTGCCTTTATTCCCAATGGTTCTTGTTTTATAACATACAGAGCAAGTCCTTTGCCGTCCCCAAATGAGAACACGGTTTGTTCTTTTTACAGTGCTACCTGTTAGCAAGGCTGCAGAGCACATGCTTCAACTGCTAGCTAGAACTCCCATCCAATTTAACAATGTTTGCAAACGCGAAAAAAACATCAGCATCATTGCTGGCCACATCTCTGAGGAAAACAGAATGTCAGACATGTAGAACTTTAGATGAACTGCCTTGTTCCATGGGGCTGGAAATTCTGCAGGAACTGCCAAAGGCCTGCTTGAGCTATTAATTTAGTCAGGCCTTTTTCTGTCAAAGGATACTGTAATAGGCTCATTCCCATTCCTGCTATGCAACCAGTGAGCAGAATGCTTTCAGTAAAGGTGCACCCTCCTTTGAAAGGCCAAATGAATCCTGAGGCACCAAGAATGACATCCACTGAATACTACTGGAAAGAGTGAAAATGAAAACTTGATATTGCATCAAGTCAGCTTTCAGACTTCTCTGCATAAGACAGGTAAATATAAAAAGAGGTGTAGTGTCTACACAGAGCAATGCATGGAAGGTGGAAGGAGATGGAACAGTGAAATGAGAAACTTGCAGAATCGGAAGGAATAAAAAAGAAAAAAATATTATTCATAATCTAGTTTGTTAAAAACAGAAAGAAAAATAAGGGAAAGGACAGACTGCTAACTGATGTAGATTTCTGCCTCTTTATACCTCTGAACACTTTTATCTCCTGTGATGCTGTTTAGATGAACAGTACATGCAGTCTGTACTAGCAACAGCAAGGTTGAGCTATTTATGTCTTAGAATGTGCTTTGTGGATTTACATAAGCTATTTCTCCTAAAGTAAAGAAACCAGTCTCAGACATCTCAAATTTCAGGGCCTAACTTAGGAACCAAGATATAGAAGGTTATAGAGAAGGATAAACGCAGGCCACCTGGTTTGCTGATGCAAATGTCCAGCACTTCCAGGTTAACCATACACACTCAATACCTGTTATAATGAAATATATCCATTCCAAATCAGAAAGAGAAGTTGTTAAAAAGGATCGCTGATAGGACTTGAAACCTTTTATACCTAGATTTTTAAATCGTTATTTCCTCTTTTCAATCAGAGCAGATATAATCTCAGATTATCTGTTGGCTCCTAGATATCTCCTATTATCTGTTGGCTTGCTGGCCACACTAATTGGCACCTTTGGCATCAGTCTTAATGTGAAGTCTGAATGATGGGTGGCTCTAGATCCTGATGCATATTTCCAACTCTGCACCAAAAGGCAGATAGATAATCACAGCAGAAAAAAATCTACTTCCTTTGCCTATAAAACTGACAAAATTCACACCCCTGAGCTAGCAGTGTGGCCATGTAGCCAAGAATGAAAACGGTAACCTGAGGGGCATTAGGAAGAACATTGCCAGCAGGTGAAGGGAGATGATTCAGCCCCTGCACTCAGCCCTGGTGAGGCCTCATCTGGAGTGCTGTGTCCAGTTCTGGGCTCCTCAGGACAAGAGAGACATGGAGCTCCTGGAGCGATGTTAGGATCCAATTATTAAGATGCCTCTGCCCAAATTGAGGTACAAATGAGAGGTACAAATACTATTCACTTTGGTACATGTGCCAAAGTCAATAGTATGGATTTTGTTTAACAGTAAATGTTACTGTTAAACAAACCTCCATTTAATCTTGGAATTAACTCCTTCTTGTTTGCCATCTGTGCTTATGGGAATTTTTTCTTTAACACTATTTTGAAACAGTTCATTGTGCTCTTTAAGTCCTTAAAAGTGCATCCAGCAGAGGACTCTGAAGATGATCAGGAGACTTGTATCTCTCTTATGAAGAAAGGCTAAGAGAGCTGGGCCTGTTCAGCCTGGAGAAGAGACTGAGAAGTCTCTTCAGTGTACACAAGCTTCTGAAGTGAGGGTATCCAGAGGACCAACCAGGTTCTTCTCTGTTTAGCCACGGGCACAAACTGAAACACAGGGGAGTTTCACCTGAACATCAGGACAAGCTTTACTGTTGAGAGTGACAGAGCACTGGAACAGGTTGCCCAGACAGGTTGTGGATTTTCCTTCCCTGGAGATACTCAAAAGCTGTCTAGACACATTCCTAAGTCCTGTGCTGTAGGGGACCCTGCTTGAGCAGGGAGGTTAGACTAGATTCACTTCCAGTAATCCCTTCCAAACTTACCTATTTTCTGAATCTCTCTCTGCTACCTTATTTCACAGTGTGGTCCTTTTACATACATTAAATTCAGCTAAAAAACATGGGGAAGGGAAGCTGTCTCCTAACTCCCATGTGTATGATAGTTGTTAGTGATTTTATTCAATATGTATTCTTATAATAAAAATAATTCTTTCACTTCCATTTGAAACCGCTTTCTGCATTTGATTAGGAAAGATTTTTAGAAGGCATTGGTAAGAACAAAAAAATCTGAAGTTTTTAAAATTAATTTTGTTACAGCTTTTCCAATATCCTAAATTGACTGACAAGTGGCTTAAGTGTAATCTCTTACAAGTTCAAAGGCTTTGTGACAGGCATTTTAAAAGTTGTATTTTAAAGCAATGTTTTCATATATTTATTTTTAAAATGCTGTTTTCCAGCCAAAATAAAAAAGTTATGTGTCTCAGAACATTTTTGTTCTCAGAAATGTTCTCAGAACATTCGCTGTGCTAAGAAAGTTGAGGTACCACTTTCCATAAGTACTATGTTGGCATATTAAATGTCATCCAACAAAACTCAAATGCACATTTCCACTTTAGTGTCTCATGGGCACATTTTAACTATTTAACATACTTGATTTCTTATGTCCCGCTACATCCTGTCATTTTTTTTTCTATTTTTCTATTTTTTTTTTACTATTTAATCTGGTCAAATTTAATATTATTGTAACTTCCTTCAGAGCAGTCTTATATGTAATCCATTATCTTATGCCTAGCTGTGTTGTGTTTCCTTCTCAACATCTCAAACATACTGACAAAACATGTGGAGGACTCTTCTAGCTTGCAACCATTTTCTATGGGCTTTTTTTCCAGATGCCAGATGCTGTTGGATATATGACTACATCAAAATAATACAAGTTTTAATGCTAAGGCAGGGTAAGTATTGTATTCCTTAAAATTATTCTCTGTCTTCAGAATAAAAACACTTGAGGTGCAAATGACACTAATGGCCCTAGATTAAATTCCTCTGGCCAATATAGATATTTACATTCATGCTACCAGTCTAGATCATCACCACATTTTTTATCTTAAGAGTAGATGTTACTTTAAAATGCAATAAACTATATCAAAAAGTAATCCTTTTTCTCCTACTGGTGATGGGGATAAATATTTGTACTGTATAGGTTCAGGTTAATTACACCCTTAATGTCCAAAGGAAAAAGAGGTGTTAGCATGCATGGTGCTGCATAGGAGACTGTGAGAAGCCAATCTAGTTTTGTTATGCCTCAACAATGGCTGCCGAAGGCCTGTGGGGGAAGGGTTGCACATGTGCCATGTCCAGGAGGCAGCCAGGAGAAGATCCAGGAGGAAAGGCTTGTTTCTGGGGAGACTTCGCTTGGCCACCAGTTCATGTCTCGCCTGGGACAGGCAGCGGGCAGGGGAGCCCCTGCTGCAGACACTGCACCGCAGAGACACTCTGCCTCACAGGGCAAAAGGTCTCTCCTGCACCCATGGACTGCACTGGGACACGGCACGGGGCCAGCCGTGTCCATTCCCTGCCCTCCTGCCCGATCCCCCTCACCCGTGTCCATTCCCTGCCCTCCTGCCCGATCCCCCTCACCCGTGTCCATTCCCTGCCCGATCCCCCTCACCCGTGTCCATTCCCTGCCCGATCCCCCTCACCCGTGTCCATTCCCTGCCCTCCTGCCCGATCCCCCTCACCCGTGTCCATTCCCCGCCCCAGGAGCCGCCGCAGGCCGGCAGCGGGCACGGCCCCTCCTCGGGACATCGGCCGCACTGCCCGAACTCTGGGGGCAACGCCCTCTTTTCCCTCTGCCTGCCCTCTCTCTGTATCCCTCTCCCTCCCACTTTCCTTCCTCTTGCTCTGTCTTTTCTAGTCCTCTTTAGTAAGGTAAGTCCTTTTTATTTAGGAGTATTTTTCGTTACCAATAAACGGTACTCAGATACAATGTTTGCCTTGTTTGGCCTAATTTCATTCCAGACCGTATATTTTTATAACTCCTGGCAGTTCCCCACACGGGAACGTGACACATACTCAGGATATAAACTGGTGGAAGTTGAGCAACAAGGCTGGTGAGGGGCTTGGAACACAAGCCCTGTGAGGAAAGACTGAGGGAGCTGGGGTTGTTCAGCCTGGAGAAAAGGAGACTCAGAGGTGACCTTATCACTCTCTACAACTCCCTGAAAGGTGGCTGTAGTCAGTGGGGTTGGTCTCTTTCACCAGGCAGCAACTGACACAGAGAAGACACAGTCTTGAGCTGCGCCAAGGGAAATACAAATTGGATATTAGCAAAAAGGTTTTCACTGAAAGAGTGATAAAGGACGGGAATGGTCTGTCCAGGGAGGTGGTGGAGTCACTATCCCTGGATGTGTTCAAAAAAAGACCAGATACGGCAATTGGTGTCATGTTCTAGTTGAGGTGATAGGGCATAGGTTGGATTCGATGATCTTGGTTTCCTCCAACCCAGTCATTCTGTGAATTCTGTGAATTCTGTGAAGTTGGCAGGTAGGGGCCGATCACCACTGGGGGCCAGGCTGGGCATCAGTCAGCAGAATGACTTTATATTGTATAGCATTTGTTTCTCTTGGGTTTTATTCTCCTCTCTCCCTCCTTTTCATTGCAATTATAGCTATTGTGATTATATTTTCATTTACTTAACAGTTCTTATCTCAGTCCACAGGTTTTAATTTTTATTTCAATTCTTCTCCATGCTGGGAGGCCAAAAAGGACTGTCATGTTTTAACTCCAGCCAGCAACCTGGCTTATCATAAGATCAAGATAAGAAAAAAATTAAATAATATCGAAATAATACTAATGATAATCATAGAATCACAGAATCTTTTAGGTTGGGAAACTTGTAAGACCTATAGTCCAGTCTTTGATCAGCCACTGTCCTGTCAACTAGGCAACAATTCTAAGTGGATGTTCAGTTATTTCTTGAACAACTGCAGGGCTTGTGACTCCAGCACCTCTCTGAGTAGCCTGCTTCAATGCTTACCGTTACATGCTTCAATGCAGACCCTTACATAATGAAATTCTTCTTGATGTATATACTGAATCTCCTATGGCATAGCTTGAGGCCATGTCCTCCCTGTCACTGGTTGCCTGAAAGAAGATACCAACCCTACACTGTTACACTCTCACACAGTTGTCAGAGAGAGTGATAAGGTCTCCTCTGAGCCTCCTTTTTTCAAAAATAATAAAACCCAGATCCCTCAGCTGCTCCTCACAGGACATATGCTTCAGATCCTTCCCCAGATCTGTTGCCCTTCTCTGGACTCACTCCAGCACCTCAATGTCCTTCCTGAATTGAGATGGCCAGAACTGGACACAGCACTCGAGGTGTGGCCTCAGTAGTGCCCAGGACAGGGGGACAATTCCTGCCCTGCTCCTGCTGGCCACACTATTGCTGATCCAGGCCAGGATGCCATTGGCCTTCTTGGCCACCTGGGCACACCCTGGCTCATGTTCAGCTGCTGTCACCAGCACCCCCAGGTCCTTTCCAGCCACTCTGTCCCAGCCTGTGGCACTGCCTGGGGTTGTTGTGACCCAAGGGCAGGACCCAGCACTGGGCCTTGTTGAACCTCACACCACTGGCCTTGGGCCATGATCCCAGCCTGCCCAGATCCCTCTGCAGAGCCTTCCTGCCCTCCAGCAGATCAATAACCCACACAACTTGGTGTGGCCTGCAGACTTTCTGAGGGTGCACTCAACCCTCTCATCAAGATAGTAAACAGGACTGATCCCAGTCCTGAACCCTGGGAAACCCCACTAGTGACTGGCCAACGAGATGTGAGGCCATGCACTACACCTGGACCTGGCCATTCTGCCAGTTTTTAATGCAGAGAAGAGTGTGCCTCTCCAGGCCATGGCCAGCTAGTGTCTTTAGGAGAACGCTGTGAGAGACAGTCTCAAAGGCTTTGCCAAAGTCCAGGTAAACACCTCCACAGCCTTTCCATCATCTACTAAGCAGGTCACCTGATCATAAATGGTTGGTAGGCAGGACAAACCCATGCTGGCTGGGCCTGATCCCCTGGTTCTCCTGTATACCATGTGATTGCACTCAAGATTATTTGTTCCATAACCTTCTCAAGCAGCAAGGTCAGGCTGACAGGTCTTTATTTCCCTGGATCTCCCTTCTGATGCTTCTTGTAGATATGAGCATCGGCCAGCTTCCACTCACCTGGCTTACCAGGACTGATGACAAAAGATGGAGAGCGGCTTGGTGAGCTCTTCTGTCACCTCCCTCAGTACCCTTGGATGAATCCCATCCGAATCCCATTTAGACACTTACAAGTGTCTAATCTTATGGTTCAGTAGGTCATTAACTACTTCCTCCAGGACTCTTGTGAGTGCAATCTGCTCTCTGTCCTTGTCTATGTCTACTAGCTCAGGGGACTGATTGCCCAGAGGATCACTGGTCTTATGGTCATAGAGGTAAAGAAGGCATTAAGTACCTCAGCCTTTCCCTCATCCTTGGTGACAGTGTTCCCTCTTCATCTAATAATGGATGGAGATTTTCTTTGTCCCTCCTTTTTTACTGAAGTATTTATACTTTCTATGAATTGTCATTCCTAGTAGCGACCAGATTGAGTTCCAGCTGAGAGTTCACTTTTCTCATTTTCTCTTTTTTTATGTGACCTAAAGACAACCTTGTACGCTTCCAGAGTTGCCTGCCACTTCTTCCAAATGTCATAAACCTTGTTTTTTTCCTGAGTTAATGAAAAATAAATTCAGTCAGGCTGGTCTTATTCCCTGACAGCTTATCTTTTGGCATATAAGAATGGCCTGCTCCTGCAACCTTAAGATTGCCTTCTTAAAGTATGTCCATACTCCATGGACCACTTTGTTATTAAGGACAGTTTTCCAGAGGACTGTCTGAACCATTACTCCTAATAGAACAATAATATACAATAATATATTAATAATAATATTGAGAAAGAATGAGAAGGAGAGAGGAATAACACCCATAAGAAATAAGTGATGTACAGTGCAGTTGATCACCACCAGCTGACTGATGACCAGCCCAACCCCCCGGGCAATCAGTAGCTCCCAGCCTAGTGTCCCCAGTACATATACTGGGCATTACACTGTCTAGTATATTATATCCCTTTGGCCAGTTTAGGTTAGCACTACTGGCCATGCTCCTTCCCCGAATCTTGTTCACTGACGCAATGGCAAACTGAAAAGTCCTTCATTTAGGGTAAGCACTAATTAGAAAAATTAAACCATCAGTGTGTTATCAATATTATTCTCATTCTAAGTTCAAAATGCAGCGCTGTACCACCTACTAGGAAGAAAGTTAACTCTATCCTAGCCAAAATCAGGACATGGGAGTACTCTAGGCGAGAAACCTGAACAGGATATTCCTACAAAAAAAGGTATGTAAAGGACCATATAGAGTCATGTCTGTTGTAGCAAGGCTTTTAATCTACAGTCCAGGAAATCTTTTTGCTGTTACAGCCCTGCATCTCTAGTTTTGTATCTTTTGAGACATGCAGCTTTGAAATTCAAGTTAATTACTTTAATTTTTATTATTCAAATACTATCTGTAAGTTGTGATTAGGTATAAATGTAGAGAAATAAATTAGTCATATATTAATTACAAGGTTGCTGCAAATTATGGTGCTGAGAATGGGATCGAGACTGATCAAAAGGTCAGAATTCTCAAGGGGTTTTGGATCTAAAACTGAATTCATGACTCAGTTCATTAATTCATATGGCAAATCAAAGGCCACTAACACTTGGAATTACTGGGTTTTTTTCAGCTCTACAGGCATTAGAAATTAAATTATTATGCAGTGTTTAAATGTTCTATATCACAGTGGTTGCAGTTAAACATCTTGAAAGGACATGGTGCTCACAGAGTAGGGACATTATCTTGTGTCCTCCCTGGGGATAGAACAATATCTTCTTGTGTCTGGCTGGAAGTCAATATTTATTTCATACTTCACTGGCAATCAGGGGCCACTGGACTAAGTCCTGGACTGCAAACAGTTACTAATATTAGCTTGTCCTGACTTACAGGTGTGCAGGGTCCAAAATCTAGTCCAGCATAGACTGAACCAATGATCAGGAATTTGCTCCTCCTCATAATAACACTGTTTTTGCTGCAGGCACCTCTCCTAATGGCCTTCTAAATATCTGGATCTTAAGTCCACAGAGTCACTCCTAGCCTTACTTGAGTTGCTCTGTTCCCTAATTCATTTAATTTACATGATTTGCATGGCACAAAAAATAAACATAATCTCTGCAAATCCCTTTTGATCACTCAAATGTGCTTAAGAAATGCCAAGGATTAGATTGGTTCTCAGTCTTCCTGATGAGTGTTAACACCAGCACAGAAACTCTATTCCCACAGTACTGTAGCAGAAATAAAATGTTTTTAAATGAACTTATCATTAACTCCACCAGCTATTTACTCATAAAAAAGTCCCTGATTCAAGAACATCTTTGAAGCTGACTCTTAAACAAAGATGAAGCACATAAAGATCCAGAGCATTTCCTAGTACAACTATGAAATCTGAATCACAAATTACTTCCTTACAAGGGCTGTGATACTGTTCCTATTGAAGTGTGTTTTACTGTGGGAATGTAACCAGGATTTGATGGAAAGCATTTGTATAAACTTTCAAAACTGTTGTGTGGAAAGCCTTGGAGGAAAGGCTAAAGGGAAAATCAAAAGAGTGACAAATAAGTTTCTGGAACTGATTATGTCAGCTGATGCCTGTGACTTGTCCAGACAAGGAGAGACTTGTCCAGAAGGGTCAGATCATAGAGAGATACTTTTTACAGAATTGCTGAGAGCCATCTGCACAAGCAGAATCAGGCTAGAGCATCTTTCTGAAAAGGCTCGTCGAAAGCAACCTTATAAGAGACACCATTATTGTGACATCTAGAAATTTTTTCCTGACCTCAGTCAGCTCATACATGGTGATGTCTAAAGAGCATTAGAAGAAAAACAAGAGGCCTTGAAGGAGCACACATTTTCTATATTCACTGACATCTGTGCTTCATGCCTCTGTATAGCATTTGTTTCATAGCTACTGCCCCTGGAGGCAAGAGTGACCAATTAGTCACCTCCTCACACTGCTTTTGTCATAGCTCAAAGTTATGTTCAACAGTCACCTGCAGTTGTTTACCATATTCTGACTGATTGGCTTACACTGGGCTTGGAGTATTAGAGCTTTGATTCAGATATCTCAAATCAAAAACTTGCATTTTCCTCTTTCATGCTAAAAGAGCCCAAACCCAAAAGAACAAACAATCCAGAAAATAACTAGAGATGCACCTCTTCAGTGTTAAATGGTAACTCACAAAAGCATGGAGAGCAAGCCAGCCTTTGAGCAAATCTCTGCAAAAGTGGAAGGGTGGCAGAACAAACCTGACTTCACCACAGAATGTCTTTCATACTGTCATTCAAAGCTATTTTCTTCCATCCATATCAATAATCAGTTGAGGAATAAATTAGGCTTTAACTATTTTTTTGAGAAATCTGAAAAAGCAACAACTGTCTTTAGATCAGTGTACCCTGAAATAAAATCAATTAAATGTGATGTAGTTCATAAACATTAATAAATGCGCACTACAGTATCCAAGACTGACTGGGCAGAATCTTCTTAACTTCCATGCTTTTTATGATCTCTTCCACATTCATAGGGAAATTTTATTTTTTCATTCAGTTTTGTTGGTTGGATTTTTTTCAGAAAAGAATGTTGGTTTTAATAAAGTTGCTTTTGACTACAGAAAGTTTTCTACTGCAGTGTCTGCTTTAATCCCACACTGGAATTGGAAGGCAGTATTGTGAAACTCCCACTGGAAATGCCAGGTGACAAACTTGCCCCACCCCAGCCCATGCACCTGTCATGCACCCACCGACACAACATGTTTGGCTCACTGGTGACTCTGCCCAAGAGGAGGAGCAACTCTCATACATGGCAGGACTTCCGCATGGCTGAAGGGTTACTGTGCTGCATAAAGCACGAGGATGTTGTAAGCTACAAGAAAAGGAATAGCAGTTGAAATTTGGAACCAAACCAGAGAAAAGGAAGGGCAACAAGGGCAACACCGATCTCTTCACTTTGTCACCTCACCCATATCATGACTGTTTACACTGGCTCTTTCCTGGCAGCATAGCATGAGATAGCATCTTTCCTTCATGATGTGGCTTTGGGTTGGCCAGGTGACAGACTACCAGGGACTAAGTCCCTTGGGGCACTAGCCACACCAGTCAGGGTACTGTATCTCAGTGTGGATGATCTTTGGAGCAGAAGCATGGCAGCAAAGGACACTTCATTAGAAAAGGGACGAGCCATTAGGATGATAGCTGAAGGATTCTTCAATTAATTAGAAAACTGCATGGGCAGCTAAGTACCACAGCTTGTAACTTAATTAATTACTTCCCTATACTTAGCTACAGTGGGCATGCCAAACCTTTACCAGCTAATACAAGATCAAAGCTGTAGCAAACAGCTGATCCCTATGCAGTGTCTCTACAGCTTCAACTTGACATTTTGCAATTTTTGAATAACAGCTGTCCAAGTGTGAATAGCTCTTGCCTCAAAGTTTATAGCCAGCCATGCAGAACATCAGAAAGTGGGTTTTAAGCAATGATAAGTACTTTGTATGATCCATTTATTCTTAGTGAGAATGAAATCAGAAAAGATGGGGTTTGCATGTGGCAGATTCAGCGTATCTGTCACAGCAGCTTGGCAGAGTGGTGGCTTGCTCATGTCAAGTCTTCCCTCAGGGTAAGAGGCTGGTTTGGCAGCAATGCTCAGACAAAGCTGTGTGCAGTGAGGAGTTGATTAATAAGGTACCTTGCTGAAAGTGGCAGCTCTGCTACAAAATCTCATCCACATATAATCCCACCCTACAGAAAGAAATTTAATTTAGGAAAGCCAGTCTTATCCATTCATCCATGATTTTAGCACCCTGGGGCTCAGTTATTCATTGAGAGTAGCTGGGAAGTACAGGGAAACAAAATAGTCCACACTTTCAAGAAGTGTCCAAGGCTAAAGAGGGACTAAATACATTAAGGTTCATCAAGCCTCATGCTTGCTGGCAAGCTACTTGTAGGAATGAAGTAGATTAACTACTTCCAAATGAAAGCAAATAGTTTCATTTCCTGTTCTCTGCTTAGAGGATCTAAACCTACCTTGTTTCTTGCTACATGCAATCCACCCATCTCCCTGTAGAAGTAGCTACTCCCCTACAGACGCATCCAGACATCTGTAAACACACCAGCATATCTGTAGATATTATTCCCAAATGTTTGAGTTTAATATATGCAGTGCCTTTGGCTCCCAAACTCAATCCCCAGTGAGGATAAAGATCTCAGCATTGGACTAAGGAAGAAATAGAGTGTTTCTGGTGGTGGAGAATGCAGAACTCAGAAAATCAACACAGAATTACACCCTGAAAGTGGCTGACTATGTCACCCCAGTCGTGCTGTCATCTCACTCTTAATATGTGACCCAACTGATTCAGCAAACTGAGAACAGTGGAGGAGTCATTTCATGAAGATATACAGAACAACAGAGAATTTGGAAGAATAAGTACAAATAAACCCAGAAAAGCTCATCCTCAACAGCTTTTTTATGCACACTACTAACTAGAAAGGGTTTCCAAAGTTTTGTCTTTCATTTAGAAACTCCCTGCTTGCTTTCTATTGTAGCCACAGGATCTCTCCTACTGTGTTGTACAGAGAGAAGAGAACTGCTCTATCAAATACAGTAAAAAAACTTTCAATTCTGCTTTTAACACTGCTGTGGTTTTTGGGTTGCTGCACTAGGGTTAAGGGCAATCCTCTCTCAGAACTTCATGTCACTTTACTGCACTGAATTAGTAATACATTTGCTGAAAATCACCATGAGTCAGAGTAGTCTTTAAAATACAATGCCTGACAATAGAGTTTAATATACTGGTACTTACAGCTATGTTTTCTTATGCTCTCTTAGGTACAATGGAATAATTGGTGCTTCCAAAATTAAAAGTGAGTTTAACCAAAAAAAGTTTGAATCACAGCTGTTGTTTCTAATTACCATGTATTTAACCATGACTTTTTGAATCGAATTCCTGGAAGGACTCAGTTAAAACATTATATTACTTTCCTGGAATTAAAAAGAAAATGTGTGTACCTGGGGTTTAATCTTAACCTCTAGCAATCAGCTCTGAATACTGCAACAAAAATGGAGAATGTCATTACAAGCTGAAAACTGATGAAGCTCTAAAAAGTAGTAGTAGTAGTAGTTCACAGTACAAAAAATAAAGGCTAGTTGATTAAAATTATCTAAAAGTTAATTCCTCGTTGTGTATTTACTAAGATACAGCTATCAAAGCTGGGAAAAAAGAAAGTATATAAAAAGATAATAATGATGTCATTAGCATATGGCTGGACAGCTTTCTAAATGAATTTAGTTTGTTTAACTAAAGCCACTTGTTTAACTTAAGCCACTTCTTGCATGGCTTTATGTGACTCTCTCTTTGCTCTTTTTTTGCAGTATTTGACCATTTCAAGTTAATTTCAGAGTAGAGAAAGATTTCTGAAATTATTGACTTCACATGTATTCTGTGAAAAAGAGTACCTACACAAAAAAGAAAAATCCAAATCTGTATCTTGGGGTGGAAAAGGTCGTAAAACAAACAATGGGACACAGCTGGCAGATGCTGATGGCCACTCAACTAATAAGAACTGCCTGGCTTATCAGAGCACCTTCCTGCATCATCCCCATGTGAACTTCAGCAAGTACTGCCTTTTCCTGACGAAGAGATCACAGCTGTGATGGGAGCCAGGCACTGGGGAAAAAAAGTGTAAGGAAAATGGACTGTACATTTAAGGAAGTAGGCTCTGCTATTTTCTTCATTATAAAAACAAAATCAGAGACAAAAATACTCCTTTATTGTGGAAAATACCATCCTTTAATTTAAAAAATTATTTGCATAGTAATTTCTGCAGCAAATTCTACAAAAGAAAACCATTTCAATGACTTTTTATTGATTTTAGGATGACACAAAACAGAGACACAATGGTATTTGTCTTAAAAAGAATATTACTTTAACTGTCTATGTCTACACTTCAAGGTTGCATTAAGTCAATTATATTGATGTGCTTTAAACAGAAATCAAATGCTACATATTTTTGATGCAGAAGTTAATTTTTTTACAAATTAATATTTTTTACAAATTAATATTTTTTTATAAATGTCATCTTGGAAGCAATTAATAGTTTTGTTGCATTCACAGTATCTTTCTAGGTGATACCAGCAATACAAGTATACCTGAAATAATGTACCAGCATTCAGGGTGCAATCTTCCCATATAATAGAAATTTTTTGAGTGCTACCATTCAGCCAACTCCTTATTTTCCAAGTGGCCCATCCATCAAATTCATGTTTCTTGAATTTAGAGACAAGATTGTCATGCAGGGCAGTGTCCAAGGCTTTGCACAAGTCCAGGTAGCTGATGTCAGTCACTCTTCCTTTATCCACCCCTGATGTAACTCTGTCATACAAGGCCACCAGATTTATCAGGCACAATTTGCCTCTAGTGAGGCCATCTTGGCCATCACCAATCACCTTCATGTTGTCCATGTACTTTGGCAGAGTTTCCAGGAGAATCTACCCTATGATCTTTCCTGGCATAGAGGTGAGGCTGACTGGACTCTAGTTTTTTTTCTTGGTTTGTTGTTGGTTTAGTATACTTACTCCATTTTCACATTTGTTCTGGTTTTTTGGTCAGTTGGTTAGGGGTTTTTTTTGTTTCAGTTTGTATTTTATGGGTCTTATCCCTAAATGGGAAATGTTTGAAAGAAAAATAGTTTAGGATTATATTAAACATCTTAATAATAGGAGGAACCTATTACTCCAGTCTGTAGTGGTTTTTTTTCTCCAAATCACAGAGCAATTCACATAAGAATATAAGTTTTCTATGCAAAGAACTGTTACTCTATTTTTTGCAAAAGACATTACACCTCCACTTTTTAAAATATCTATGTCACAACATTTGCTCTAATAAATCCCCACAACTAAGATGTATACTGCAGATATACTTTCATAAAATGAACTATAAGATTTAAAGTTCACTGGCTTTATCACACTTTCCATTTCAATAGGAACTGTACAGATTTGCTGCTTTATTCTACCAATTTGATTTTTTTACCTTGTCATTTAACTTACTTCACTGCATGAAAGAGGTGTTTTGATTAACTGTGTTAGATTTGATGGAATCTAACTAGGTCAGTATGTATTGAATCTCAGAAAATAGTATTTTGATCAACCTAATTACTCTTTTCTTGTATG
>VZTT01062242.1:6326-32259 GCA_013400855.1 Buphagus erythrorhynchus | reverse complement strand
ATGGTTGCATGCATTTGCCTAAATACAAAACAAACTTGGAGGCCAGACAACTGATCTGGGTTCTAAATATAAAAGTTTTAGTTACATAAAAAATGCTGTTATATTCATTTTCTCTTCTGGAATTAAAAGCATGCTTAGAGTTATTTTAGAGTTAAAATATTTCAGTTGATACTTGCTAAAAAGTCAACAGACAATTTACTGTCTGCCCACAAATGGCTCGATTTTAAGAGGGAGAGAAAGTGAGACTATTTTTGTCCAGGAGCAAGCCAGTATCTTACTGAAAATTGTAAAGGCATGATTAGGTCCAAGATAGTGCCTAAAAATTGATTTTATTAAGCTTTTAATTCCTAGTGAGCTGAAAAATTTTGCCATGAACAAATATTTATATAAACATATTTCATGGCTTAGAATGTACTTTGATGGCTCATATTTCAAAATATTACTTCTAGTTCATTTACAACCTTTAAGAACCACAAAAGTGATTTACATAGAAGAATACTAAATAGCTAGGATTCCTTTACTTTCAAAAATAGTTTCTGTAAAATTATTAGAAGCATTAGAAAACTGTAAGAGCATATAATTTTTAATCTATATTAAATAATAAAAAACCCAATAGTGAACAAAAACAGTGTTCAAGCTTTTGCTTCCTAACCTCACCGTAAGGACTATATTTAACTATATTTAAGTTAGAGAGAGCATCACAACTAAAATTGCCATGCAAGAATATTGGTTTGACATACAGAAAACCAGAATTCTTTTATGCATTCACAAACATTTTACTTTTGACATAAATGTCTCTCATATTCACAGTATAAAGACCCTTCCAGCAGGGTCTTCTGGTGCTGGATGCTCAAAATGAAGGAAGAAGTTTCATGTATGCTCAAGTGTGCCTTACGTTCTTTATCACTACAGTATTGAGCAATGGAAAAGGACTTGTGGAGATTACAGAGGTAAGATATCTGAAAGTACTGCCTCTTGCCAAATAAAGCATTTTCTGCATTCTACACACAGGGCTCAGAATCAGTAACTGAGTTTGAAAAAGGGTGAGTCCTTAATGCAAATTTCAGTAAAAAAATCTGCAAGTTTTGCCTCAAGAAGCATCTTTTGTTACTTCTATGAGGAAATGAAGCGTTTTCCAAACAGGAGATATATACATGCTCCCCAGGAAAATTTTATCAACTGTCAGTGCTCATGACTCTTACCTTAAATGCAGGTGAAATCCTGATGCAACTTTAAACACCTCAGTCTCTGAATTAACATATTTACCCTTTAGTCTGTGTCCAGATCCACAAATAATATTGTGGAAACTTGAAGTGGGACAGTCTACGCAGCACAAATGTTAATATTCTGTGGACAGCTAAGCTTTTAAATTCAGTTTATCCTTGATTTGAGTGTGTTTTATAGAAAAGACTAGCTAGTGAATCATCTGATTTAAATGAAAATCAGCTTACTTTTCTAAACACCTGGGACATGCTCTAAGGATAACCCTATGCTTCCAAAATATGATGTGATTAAATCCAGACACAAGCATGTTTTTTCTCCTGTCCTCTGGACTGGTGTGATTACCATAGAAAAGACCTCCTAATTCCACTGACAACAGAATATAAATTTTTAATCAGTAAATCCACAAAGTTCCAAGGAAAACCCAAATAAGTAGAAATTTAAGGAAGTTGAAGGAGGTGGTAGGGATAGTGAGGAGGAAAGGAAAGGAAAACTTCTGGTTTTGAACTGGAACTATTTTAAAAGGCAGACCAACTCCTTCAAGCCAATGAATAGTTAAAGACACTCAGAATTTAATTTTAATTTAAATTTCATTTTGGAAAAGGAAAATGGAATTGTATGTGCTCAATAATAAATTTTTTCCTGTGTACTTTAATTAGGAATATAAATAATAATAAATTAATAGAGTAGGATTGGTTCTGCAGTGGGTTTCTGCCAATTATCCAACCAGCATTAAGACTAAGATTAATTAGGTTCAATCCAAACATACGTTATTCTTGTGGTTCTAGGCTGAATCTCAAGGAGTTCTAAAAACTTGTTGTGAAAACAAGTGTATGAGGTCTGCCCATCCAACCCAGCTAGTGCTATTGTGATGTTTTTAGTGAATTTTCATCTGCTTTTATTCAGAAATAGAAGTATAGAACAGTAAACAGCTGGTATTGCTACAGACCATAAGGCAATGAACACATATGCCCATGAACTACCAGGGGCTGAACATGCCCTAGTCTCCCAAGCGTTCCCACTTCTGCCATCCAGTGCATATGCTCACTTGGTGTGACACAGCTGGTACAGAGCCCCATTGAGATCATGATCTGTTTCTGACCCTGGACTCAGGCACTCCCTCAAGAGAACTTAAAAAAACTTTTGAATCACCCAGCAATTAATTACTGACTGAAGGAATTCCCAGTTACTAACTGTGGTCTACTGAGAATTCCCTCAATCTGGCTCCATACCTCAATTATCCCTTCTATACCATATCCTATGGTAAATACTCTTTGCCTGTCCATGGTGATATTTAATTAAATCCTTCTTCTGACTTTACTTGGTGTACAAAACATTGTGCACAGTCAAGATATACACTTAACCAAAAATGTCTGGGCACTGAACCTGGGAAGTCTGGGTACATTAAAGGCCAAAACCCCACCTATAATCAGCAGAAGGCTACTGCACAAGATGTACACCAATTGTCAGTTATCCGGCTACTCAGAAAACAAATCCCTTTGTACCTTACAGAAAAAAAAAAATCAGTCTTGAAAAAAACATGTAGCTGCTTTGGCATGTTTTTATAATTTTCAATTAAAGCAGCCTTTTATTCAGCAAACTGAAAACATGGATGTCCAAACAGACTGAGTAAATTTTACCCAGGCTTACTCAAGCATGGCATGTACTAGGATATTTCCAGTCAAAGCAATACTTACCTCTTCTCTTTTTTTTTGGACCCATTCCTTGTGTTTCTCTTCAGCTATCCTTTTTCTTCTTTCATATTCTTGATTTTCCTTCATTTTCTCAAGCTGTTTATTCATTTCCTAATTACAGAAAAAGTATACATTTCAAATCTGTGGTGACCATTTACAGTAATACTGGCAACAGTGCTGCAGTTAAAACAATGTAAGCATTACATTTTGGTATTTTTCCTTCACTAAGATTTTGGAGAAGAAAAATGACAGTCAACACAAAAATACTATGAAATACAATCAATGAAAATGTATAATTTTTAGGATATTAACTGGAAATACATATTTTAATTAGGCTTTGGAAGCAATTAAATTTATTAAATCACTCCTAGTTTATTGAAATGCCTTTTTAGTCAGCAGACTCTTAATTTGCAGCAGTACTTTCCTACAATATTTAAAATTTACATTGTGTACTGCTCTGTACTGTGGAAGGTATCAAAAGCTAAGTGAAATATTATTCACCAGTGATTTTTAGCACCAGAACTGCTAGAACTTTAGGGCTTAACCCAAGGCTTACTAAAGCCAAAATTATTGCAGATTCCAGCAGATTTTGAAACAAGTGTTTTATTTTGAAGATAAGAAAATTCAAAGTATATTTATATGACATACAGTATATATGCAATCATTTGTATCTCTTCAGTGAAGTTAATAAAGAAAAAACATAACTAAGGAGACAATTTGAGATGTCTAGCTTCTCCAACAGTAGCATTAACACGAAGTGCTAATTTGCAACGAAAATTCATACCTTCAAACATAGACAGATGGAATTATTTCCATGAAACTGACTTTATGATCCCTACACTGCAGTCAGTTTCACAGAGAACCCCTTTTCTTAGGACATTGAATTTTAGTTCAGTAGGACAGAAACAGAAGCTTATAGAAAGCTCAAACACTCACAATACAGACATAATTTGGAAATACAGTTGTTGCTGCATTGAGGCAAAGTTATAGCAAATAACATCTCTTAAGTTCCAAGACACCCGTACTGCAGGGATCTCGGTTTCTGTAAAAGCTGATGGCACTGTAAGCACCTTAGAAGACCCAACCTAATTCCACTCCAAATTTTAATCCACATTTTTGACATTCAGTGCAGACTTGGTGCTAATGTCAGCAAAAGATCTGGGACTACACAGTTGTTTCTCAGGATATCAGTTTAGAACATTTCTAATATGTAAATGTAGCAATAATTTTTTATATAAATATCACATATTTCATTCTCTTCTGGCATCTTACAAAAATTTTGATTATATCTTCCCCCCAAATATATGCTTTTCACACTGTCTTGCTGCAGTTTAACATCTAATGTTTTCAAAATCTTACAAACTAAGAATATTTACCTACATGACTATTTTCTACATGGCTTTAAGAAATGCTTGTTCTATGACTGTTCTTAATGCTTAGCTGAGAGATATCCGCTAGCTTACATTTCTATTACCAATCCATAATATAAATGCGAAGTCACAAAATGTTTGGTGGATGGCGATTAACGGATCAAAGCATATTCCTCAAATTTAACGAACTACTTTGGTGTACTGCTGACCTATAAAATTCTGTTCCTGAACCTTCCAGTGGTAGGTGTTTTATAAACAACATGAGGTAGCCCACATAAAACAGCTGTATGCTATATTCACTCTACAGATAATCATAGAAAGGCTAGGAAAACATTCAAGGCCAAATAGTTACATCAGTAACTAAAGCGAGAAATTATCTAATTTTGATGTAATTGTTCTAATCACTAACCAATACTTCCCATTTGATTTTCAACAACAGTATAATTTAACCAAACTGCAACTACAAACAGAGTAATCAAGAAAAGACAGAGTGCTCTCACTTAATTGTATCACAGCCCTGGTTCCCAAGAACTGTTCATCTGCAAGGGGGCAAAAGATAGAATGACAGGAAAAAATGCTGTAACAGGGATCCCTATCCTGGGAAAGGACACCAAACAGTTGTAAAATTACGTGCTAAGTGGGTAGCAACACTGTGCCTCATAACTAACCAAGCAGCTTGGCATACTTAAAATCAGCACACATCCCATTTTCTTCTACAACTTACATGTACATACTCATGCTGAAAATCAAGGTAGTAATTATATAAATGTTTTAATCTTCTAACATCAAACCATTACCTGACAGTTGGATAAACAAAATATTATACAGCACCAGTTCAATGAAGGATAACATGTAGCAAAAGAAAATGCACATAACATGAATCACGCCAGCACTGACAAACACAAACACTATAGAGGCCTAAGACACTGAAAAAAAAAAAACCCAACTAGTGTTTCTACAACCAAGGAAAAGAAAATCCTAAATCTGCTATGTTCTATTAGACTTAGAATCAAAATAACTGGATGTAATCACCTGTGCAGCTCTAGCTTGTAAGCGGGCACGCAATTCCTTCTCTTTGCTAATGAACCATTCTTCCCATGGTGAAAGGTTATCTTTCAAAAGTGACACTTTTCTTCCCTCTGCTACTTCAGAGTGATCAGCACTCCTGAATTAAAAACAAGAAACATAAGAGAATATTATCTATAATGTATTTGACTGAAAAGTGAAACAGTGCTACTGTCTTGAAAAAGTACTTTTCTTCTATGGCATAATGTGACAACAATGACATAATTTTTCTACTTGCTCGGTAATCTCCCTAATGGATTAATGGCATTTATAATGCACCTCTGACCATCCCCCTTACAGTCTACATTTTACTTACTAAATTTTAGCTTGTTAGTGATTCTAAACTGTGGAACAGATTCAAACATTACCTTTTAGGAACTAAACAAAAAGAATACTTGTAACATGAAAGTGTCACTTTCCTCCTCACACATAGAAGCCAAGGAGAAACAGATTTAGTATTAACATCCTATCCTTGGTCACAAGAAACTCCATGTATCAAGCAATCTTTAGCAAAAGCAAAGCAAAAGCAAGAATGTTATTTTGTTTGTGCAAGTCTTATACAAGTGGATTCATGGTATCAAGCAACCTCAGCATTACGAATCTGTTCATTACACATCCATCCATTCAATCCAGTAAGTTTTCCATCTTAAGACACTTTCACAGGAAATGTGTTTAAGAAATACAGCTAGCATATGATATTTGATGGTATTATACAAGGTTCTATTAGACATTTAATAGGATGTCTTACATAAGTCACTCATAACTTCTTTACTCATGAATAATGCAGCAATCCTAGCCCTAGGTCAGAAATACCTTTTATAATATTCTGTACACGTACTATTTCATAAGTAACACAGTATACTAGGGTCCAAGTCACCAAATTTGAAAACATGTCAAGAGATTTCTTTAAAAAAATTCTTCTATCTGCCACAGTATTTTTTCTTGAGAACAAAGCAATGAAACTAGACTTCACTTTACTATTTCATATCGATGTACAGGCTCTGGAAATACCTACCTACATACATACTTCACTACAGTGAAGAATTCTGTTTGCTGAATCTAAGCTACAGAAGAAGCATCCAACAAGCATATTAGGCTAATGCTCCAGAAATCAGTTTTTAAAATGTATGATATCTGGATTTTATCAATATAAAAGTACAACATATTCACAGGACACAGCAGTACACCAACACTCAATTGCACATTTTCTGTCCCAGTCATCTTTAGAATACATTTCTGTGGTAGAAAGCATTTGGAGATAATGTCAGTGCTATAGAGCTTTGTCCTACTCTTCCCTGTTGTTTTACCCACGTGTTTGCGCTAACAGGACTGTTTGCTGGTCAAGTCAGGGTAACTCATTTACACAGAAACCTATGTGGAATGGGTTTATTTCCCCAGAAAAATCCACTTTTACAGTGCAAAATGCAGAATAACAGAACTGACAGGGACACCCTGACACACAGACAATGCAAAGAAAGCAGCAGCACAGACCAAACACTCACAAAAGCCCAGCACAGTCCAACACATTCTGCTGCACTCTAGGGCTTTAATGCTACAGCATTAATAAAGACCAAAAATTTTAACAGAGAGAGCTTTTAAACACATACATATAATAAGAGATGCCACTTAAGAATGCCTAATAACACATTTTGTAAGAAAAGAAGTCTCTGAAAGTTTTTTAAAGGATAAAAGTATTATACATTGACATTCAGGAAAAAAATCCATAACTTTGTACAGAATTGACGTTTTGGGCAGGGATACTTCCTCAATACATTCTTTTGCTTTGCGTGATTTGCATTATGGCACCTAGTGAAACATGACTGACAAATAAAACCAACCTTAGAAAAAGTACTAGGAGAATGAATAAATTAAGAAAAATAATATTTATTATGTCTTTTCTTCTATCAGTACTCATGAAAGTCAAGCTGTCTACTTCTCAAAAAAGTTATTCACTGTAATAGATTAAAAACTTACTGTAGACAAGTAAGAAATAACAGAAAATGAAGCTTAAACAGAAGAAAAGACAAGCTCAGTATTAAGACCTGTTAGGAGAAACACTTCAATACTGCATCTAAAGCCCTCCGATTGCACCAGAACCCAGTCTTTCTTGATGTGCATTGCAGCCACCAGTCACACCCTCCCCGGCACACCAACCACGCATTTTAAACCACACACACCTTGAATTTCACAGGACCATTTTCTGAAATTCTAGCAGTTATGAACTTCTTCAAAATAATTAAGATAATAGACTTCTTAAAATACCCCATTCTCAAGTGCACATTTATTTCTAAGTAAGTATCTTAAATCAAACTAGACACATTTGGCATTAGACCTAAGTCTGATTAACAGAAAACAGTGATTATCATTTGCTGCATATTCACTAAGGTCACACCATCAAACATCACACTGGATCCACAACGAAAGTATGCAAGCAAATGCCTAACACCCATTAACAAGGCCTTGTTTTTACCTTTTCTCTTTTGCAAATATTGCATTTCCCACATTGAGTATCTGCCTCCAGCTAATTTTTGTGTAGTTTTAATAGGAGTTTTAAGAAGACAACACCACCACCAAAAGGATTCAGAGTGCATGCATATATGGGAGACTACATAAGAAGTGGTTTTTATTATACTTCGGAGATCTTGGCAGTTATACACAGAAGGTGCTATATGAACACTTGGCAGGCACTTAGTACAAAACAGCAGCAGTGTTACTCGGAAGCAGTGTCTGCATCTGCAAAGCATGTTATTTTGCCCACGGTTTAATAAGACTGCCAAATCAGGCCCTAAAAGAGGTTGTCTTCAGCTGCATCTTATTGCTGCCAGAGAATACTGCAGCAACAGGCCCAAGAGTTGGGAGCTGTTTCAAACAGCCTCTGAAGCTGAAAAGACATGTTGTAGCTGGAACAAACTGCAACAGAACTTCAAGGTGCACGAACAAAATTGCTTATTGGGAAGTAGTATACAGAGAGGTAATAGAAAAACTGAAAGAGAAGGGACCATAAACTGGCTGATCTCTTCACTCTGAAGGTTCTGACTACATTTGAACACTCTCTCTGGACTTTTAGCACCTTTTTCAAGAAATGCTTTTAAGTAAAGTTCAGTGTGGTACATATTCCTTCACTGGTCTCTATGGAAATTTGAGAACCATGCTGGAAACCTGCACTCCCATGAAGCACTGCTGTCCTTCCTTTATTCTACTGGCACTTTTAGCTCAGTTCAGCCTTGCTAGTTACATTCACCACCAGTTAATACAGAAGTCTGTGCAGTTTCCATCATGAAGTTCTATTTCAGAATAGGATAGGCTCTCTGCTCTTTCCCCTTCTGTTTTAAAGAGAAGAATAGGAATTGCTTATTCTGTCAAGCCAGCGAGATCCCAAATAAAAAGAATGCATGTTATGTCTGCATATAATTAAAATGGAGTAAGATTAAGCCACCGGAGCAGGAGCTGTTCAATGCATACATACAAAACCTGACTCTGGAGCCAGCTACATAAACTAGGCAAAACAACCCTTTAGTCTGCAAGCACTTTTAAATTAAGGCAGGAAAGACTGTAGCTTTTTATCAGGCTCAGGTCAACTGCTAATAGACAATTTATGAGCCCATAAAAATATTCAGGTGTCGACTGAGAAGTCTTTCCAAGACACTAGGGGAAAAAAAAAAAAAAAGTGCTTATCTATGCAAACAAGCCTATATTTACGTAAAATAATCTTCTGTCCCCAAGGTCTCCAGCGGAGCGAAGCGAGTGCAGGTGCCCGGCTGGCCAACAAAGGGCAGCCCCGAGCCCTGCTCCAGCCCGGTCCCCGCCGCAGGGGTTACCTATCGCCTGGCGGGCTCCGGGAGGCCACCACCCGCTCCTCTTCCTCACAGCCTGGGGAGCTGGAGCGGGACGCGAGGGAGAGCGGCGAGCCTTCGGAGGGGCTGAGCGGGGGCTCGCCCTCAGTGGGCGGTGGGCTGAGGGGTTTGGTCCGGCCGCTCCCGCGGCGCCGGGCGCCGCCGCTCATGGCGNCCGGGTCTCCCACGGCCGCCGGGTCTCCCACGGCCGCCCACTCTCGCGGCCCTGCGCGCCGGGCCCTGCCCCGCCGCACTTCCGCCCCACCCCGACGAGCGGGGAGCGTCCGGGCCTGCTGCGTCCGGTGCGGCCAGGGCCGAGGCAGTGCCTGGGAAGAGACACCGGCAAAAGACTGGGTCAGAACCGGCAGCCCCTGATACGCTGTTGACCAGTGAGTCGAGTCCTCCCAGCATATGGGATCTGACGGAGACACCCCGGCCCAGGACTGCCTGCCTGGCCCACGACATCTCCAGGGCGATCACTGACACGCGCATGCTAATCTCATACGAACTCTTCACATTTGTTCTTTCTTCCTCAATGTTGTTGCACACGTACCAGTCCAATAAATAGGAACAAGTAACCTCATCTGCAGGTGACAATCCCAACACATCAGAAAAAGGCATCTTAACATTTTCAAATAGCCAAGTCAAAATTTGTAATCCATATTTGCGTTAAATTGCAAAATCCATTTCAGTCCTCGCATTTACTATTTTGTTTCTGATTCAAAGTTCTGAAGACTTGGTTTTCATACACCTCTGCTAGGAAAAGGGTGTCCTTTGTCTTCTCTATCAGTTAATCCTCCACTGAGTCTACAACTATCTGTAATAAATAGGTCAGATTATATATCTATGTATCTCTATCCTTGCTTGCCACTACATTCTTTGTTAGCTTTTTATTTGGGTTCCAAATCCCAGGAACACAGTCTCCCCTTCACTGCTTATGCTGGGCCACCCTGGGCACCCGCCTCTTTTAGCCAAATCTTAAGCAGGATCAGCAACAAACATTTGCATTACCATAGATTTTAATTACCTTCAGATTTTATCAACCAAGGAGATAACTGCTGATCAGCAGTTGGTAAATTTTTACAAAACTTTGAGTAATTTTGCTGTTGCTGACTAAGCAGAAGCATTACTGATATTGAGATACAGAAGTTCAAAAATTATTGTAAATTTGGTTGCTATATTAATTGTTCTTGTGAAGATTCTTCAGGTGAGTTTAACAAGAAATGTATTTTTAATTGGATAAGCAAGTTGCAAAATAAGAAACAGTATTTAAAATGCTTTGTCTTAACCAGGAAAGTCAATTGTGACATCTGAGGCAATTACTTGCCATAAAAATTGAATTTCAGTAGCTGAATGATATAAAAAGGTCATCAAATCTACACAGCCATTATGTATACCTAGACACCACCAAAAATGAGTGCTGTGAGGCAGGAGACATCTCAATGCCATCATTAACAGTCCTAAAAGATGCCTAAAATGGTAATATTTGAAAATTTTAAGATGGGATGTTTGGTGCTTGGGCTGCAGACTGACAAGCACCCAAATCTGTAATTTCTCTGACAAACAGGCTGCATCTCTATCTCTCAGGAGCACGTACTTCTCCCTCCCTTTGCTCATTGGACCCTTCACTGACCCACAAAAACCTTACTAAAGTGGTAGAAAAGTACTTGGCCAAACAACTTGTGGTCTGAGCAAGCTAAAGCTCAGAGATGTATCAAGCAACTGCTGAGGCCAAAACCAGGCAAGCGACAGGAATACACAGCCACAAACTAAGAGGGAGAGGCAGAGGTGAGGTGTAAGTGATTTGGGATTTCCCCCTTCCAGTGGTGGAGCGTCTGCATTTGGCTTACCATTTCACAAGGAACTGCAGTTTTGACAGGTTGGAGAAATAACATAATGGTTCCTGTAAGAAAAAAACAAATGTTATTGCATCGCTGATCACCAGATAACCATACAGAACTGTTTTCCAGCAAGCTGAAAAACACAAAAAAAGGCCTGAAGACATCTCTGATCTAAGCACCCCCAGAATATTGAATACATCACTATGCACCAAATTGATGCTCATGATGCTTAAATAATTCCACCCAGTTGTGGCAGATTGTTGAGCTGATTATCTTAAACTAAAAAATCAAGTATGATTAGCCACAGTATCTAACAAACAAATGACACCTGTTGAACTACCGGAGGTTGATGATTCAAGTATCGGAGACAACAGAATATCACTAGAATCTAAATTTCATGCCAAGTAAAGTTACAAGAAGAAGAAAATTTCAAATTGGTCTGAATTCTTAGGATACAAGTTACACAATCCAATGCCTCAGCTTTGTTCAACAAAACCACCGGTTTTACAGGAACTTTTGTATACGTGCTGCATTCAGCTAAGAAATAAAAGCAGCGTCAAAGTTGTTCACTCCATGGCTACCCAAGCACTGTGAGCAATGCTCCATGTCATGGCAAGCAGGAAAACTTCAAGTACTTCAATAGGCTGCAGACCAAGGTAATTTCAAAACATCTCAGGAAGGCTTGAAAACCTTCCCTGACCTTAAAGCTCATCTCATAGTGAAGACTGGCAACAATCATAAATGAATAAGAAAAATGAAAAGCCCCATGTTGTCTCAGTAAATTGAGGAATTCTGGAACTCACTGCACTGGGCATCTCTCACTTCTAATGGAGGCCTACATCACCTGGAATGGCCAGAAACTATGGATGGCCAGAAATTGATGTCTCAAGGTGAGGTGGCAGCAATTTTGCCACACACAAACATTTGAGCTTGTCTATTCCCTTCCTATCCTATTATACAGAATATGAGAATTTCTCTGGATTCAGGAGCAGATATTGGGCAAATAACTTATACTAACAAACCTTAGCATCAGGACAAGCTAGTGAAGTTTATGCATCAAGACTGCCCATAGGGAAGGTGGCAAAAGCCAGTTCACCTTTTGGGGAATTAAAGCATTGCTGCTGGAATGGCAGAAACATTCCAAGTCTGAAGAGATGTGAAAACATAAAATAATATTGTTACTATTCCTCTGACCATTCTGCCCAACTTCTCAAGCCAGCTCCACAGCCACTGTTGCCCTAGTTAACACAGGAAAGGTATGAGCCCAAAATCATAATGACAATCCTGCAGGTTCAGGTACACAACTTCCATGGCCACAGAAGGACTGACAAGATAAATGGCATGTTGCAAGGACAGCAAAATCTTAATTCTGTGAACTGAATGCCAGAAGTAGCTGCCCTGGCAAGAATTACATGTCAACACTGCTAAAACCCATAGGCAAAATCAAACTGCAACAATGAAGTACAGAAGTTTGCAAACAACTTCATGTAGTGAATAAATATATACACATACCCCATGGTTGATACCAGTGTGAAAAATCATCCTAATTTCTCACTAAAGAAACTACAAAAACTACATTCAGTCTTTCAGTGCTAGTTCACTGTCACAGACTATAGAATAAGCACTTAGAACTATCTAGCAACAGAGAGTAAAATTCAGAGTAAAAATAGCATGATGTGTTCACAGACCTATACTTTCTGCCTGCACAGTCATTCCAATCAGCGTGTCTGAACAACCAAATGCTTGTGACAAATTTCTCAGAAGTACTCCCTAATAGCCACCCACAGTATTTAAAAAAACGTTTTACACATAAAATATCAAGAAAACAATTCCTTAGGTAATGGACATAGAAAAGATTTATATTCTAGACACAAATCAACTACTATGAATCACTAAGCACCTTGATTTGCCAACTCTTGTTTATGAAAGCATTTGGTTTTAGAAATTCAACTGTAATCTGATGAACTCAGTCTCTGAAAACACAAGAGCCAGCAGAAGGAAACTTCTTAGTTCAACTAGATGAATACTACCCAGATTTAATGAAAAGAATGAGATCAGATTGCTTGCAGATGTATGTCTAATTCCCCACTAGACATTAAGGAACACAGAAGCATAAAAATAATCACATGGGGAAAAAATTACTAAATTTTGGGAGAAACAAAGGCTTAGACATCAAGCTTTAAGCTTGAAGAAAAGACTATTTTACTTGCAACCTTGAAAAACATTGACAATTTGAACCAAATATAGTTGAATTCAAGTTTTCTTAAGTCTTTGGATTTTCCAGCATAAGGAAAACTAGTGTGGCAGGCACGGGAGCAAGGGAGAAAGCTACTTGACTCACACTCCATGTCAGAGCTCAAGGAACACTGCCTATACTTGTCTACTGGTTATTTTTGTGCCTGAATGTATAGTTCTGCTTGATTAGAGGCTGTGAAACCTGAGAGGTCCTGGTGCTTCACTTTCCTTCATGGTATGATGTATTCTCATCCTTGCAGTATACAGGATACATTGCTAGTCCTAGCCCAGATTCTGCTGACTGCAGATGTGGTATCATCAGCTTTAAAGGGATAGGGCCTCGAGATAAGAATTTCTCTCATCCGGGGAAATGTGCAAGAACTCTATATAACACATTTAGTTTAAAATCACATCTTTGTGAATCACTAGCTTGATTCCCACTCAGCCCAGCTGTTTTACTTTAGTTGGAGATCACAGCCCTCCTGCTTTTGAACAACCTTCACTTCTTTAGCTACTTTATAGTTCTGCATAAAGTCTTTCTCTCTTTTAAAGCATCAGTTAGTAGCAGATTTACTTGTTCATTTTTGGGCTGGAATTTTCAGAACACACGTTATGCTTTTGTTACTGGAAACCACTGAGACACTTCATGTTTTGTTATCCTCAAATCAAAATTAGTTCCCTATAAGCAAACACCACAGTGACTGCTAACTACTATTTCTTGAGTAAAACCTAAACAATGTTACTTTATATTGGAGTAGTGCCGTAAGTACAACACATAAATTATGTCCATTCACCTTCCAAGTCCTTACAGTATACAATGGTACAGAAAACAGTGATCTGTGATATATTATCCCATTTCAGATTACATTTCCTTATTTATTGAATCATCTTCAACTGAAGTCTAGTCGTTAAATCAGACTCTACAGTACAATATGTGAAAGAAAATACTGAAAAAAATCTCCTGCTAAAATAAACTTATGCTAACAGTAAAAGATCAAAAGCATTTATGTAATTAAAAATTACTGAGAGTGCATATAAAGCAAACTGTGCATTGTGCTTTTAATTAAAAATATTACCCTGTGAATTGAAATGGAAGGCATTAGTAATCAAAGTGATAAGAATTACTGAAGTGTCTTTCTGTAAGTCTGAAGTTTCTGAGTAAATTAATAAACAAACAAGACATTCTACTAGAAAGAAATGAAAAAAGGCAAAAGGCATGTAGATTAAAAAGTTGCAAAGCAGAGGCATTACTTTTATAACAGAATGAAAAAGCTCAATTTCAAATGAAGAGCCTTCACCAGCATATTGCCATAGAGCAAGCTAATAGAAATCTGTAAGAAATTTCTCTTAATGGTGGAAAGATAGGAATACTTTTGGCAATTTTATTTGTGACCATCTCCCTGCAAAAAGGTGCTTCCTCCCAACAGCATAAGATAAGCAAGAAAAACAACAACAAAATGTTCTCCTTGCCCTATGTTTTTCATTTGAAGTCAACAGTAAACCCTTTTTGACTGCTAAACCCAGCACTGGAGCTCAGTATGACAGTTGTGGAGAGGTCTAGAGGCAAGATATGTGTCACTGCAACTGTAAGAACAGTTTCAGATAGCTTTAGACTCTAGAAAATTGGAGGATTTATTTTCTGTGGGCACCCCAGAAGGTTGTAACTTGTGGTTTCACTTGTTTCAGTCTCAAAACTGAAATTAGGAAGCTTTACCTAGCTGAAGAGACTGCTGAGGTGACAGCTCAGAAAGCCACTGGTACATAGGTAACAAAAATCCCACCCATTGCTAACATAAAACAGCTTTAAGGCAAGCTGTCCCCATGTATTTTGACATTGCTTTTGAAGCAGCAGCAAAGTCTCACTGGATGAGAACACCTGAACATTCCACTGTGCCCTGGCCTGAGATCAGCTTGACCAGTAAAGACACAACAGAAGTTGGCATTAAGCACCTGGTGGTTGGATTTGTCTTGATTCTCCTTATGTGATCATCTGTGAGTGTCACGCACGTGATCATGTTGAGAGAGGCAGGTTTTGCTGCACTGCTTCTTAACAGGCTGGCTTCAGTAGCTGCTGCCCATATTCTTTACCCTCTACCAGCATCAGACAGAACCAGCATGTGCTGGAAGAAACTGGGCTGACTGCACTACAGAGTTAATTGCAAGTGTAGCTGAACTCCAAAAACATACTGAGATACAGTGAAATACTAGAGCTTCATATGGATCACATCTGACCTTTTTAAACAGCATGGCAGCACGACTCACTTGTAAAACAGAAGAACTATATCCATACGCAGGAACATTGAAAATACAACAGGCTTTCTGGAAGCTTCATGGCTGGATTTCCTTCCCTACTGATTATAAATGGCAGCTGACATTTACAGTCCTTTCTGAGAAGCATTCTTATTACCTCTGACAGGCTGGCCAACAGAGAGAATGTGGGACAAGCTGTGACTCTTAGACAATGATGGCTTAAAAAACTCCACCATTTTCAATGTAAAAAAGTATCAATCTGAAAATTATAATCTGTATGATTGTTCAAAACATACTCAGAACACTTCCACTCAAACACAATACATCACAGCTTTAATCAAGAGATTGCTTGATACAAGGGCTAACACTTTGCTTAAGGTTTTTAATCTTTTGCATGCCAAGAGTCAGCACTATTCTGAAATCATAAAATCACTTGTAAACTGGAAACTTTCTTGTTTTTCTGGCAGTTCTTTCCTGAGACTTTCACTACATGTAGACAAGAGCAGATGAGACATAATTTATGCTCAATAATTCTCCATGTGCACCGTTTTCAGCTTTAACTTTTGAAAAACAGAGATAAATAACCATAGGTATTCATGTACCCTTTATTTTGCTTTCAGTGTAACATTCCATGCTAATTGCAGATCTAATATTTGTGAGTGTAAATATAAGAATTAACAACTCTTGGATGGTTTTCTTCCCTTCTTACACTTGAATATTTTGGCTTACAAAATTAACAGCATACAGTAAATATTCCTCCCATACTTTGTACAAACTACATGATTTCGATATACAAGGATCCTGTTTTTATTATAGTGAAAATATACAACCACGTCTATTTACAATGAAAAAAGTACATAAACCACATTTTAAACATTCTGCTACTGGCAGCCACTATTGTTTAGGAGGTAGCTTTAATTGACAAAATGAACTGAAGCCACATTTCCCATCATGGGTTCTATCAAATAACTTACAATACAAAGATAAAAATCCATTGTATGAACAGTATATACAGTTTAATTCTCAAAACAGCAATCTAGCTTTACATCTTAACAAGAATTTCTCCAGAGTAACTGGGATGGCAGTGGATTTACTCTTGATCTAGTGTATTTTTCAAAAACCTTACATAACTCCTTAATCGTGCATTATTAACTTTGTATTGATCATATTTCAAATTAAATATAAAAAATTGATCACTGGTTGTACTAAAATCATTTGGGTCTCAGAACTTTAATGCTTTAAAAAGACTGCACTGATTTATGTGAAAATCAGTGACTTTGCACAGTATACTTCACTGTCAATAAAGCAATTGGAAAAATGCTTTTTTTTAACTTCGAAATTGCCATGCATTTTCCCTCCATTTCCTAAAATCTCAGTCTATCCATAGGTATTACTGGAGTGCTGTAACTTTCAAAAGGCTGCAGAGTATAAGCCAGTCTTATTGCAAAGACATGAGCTGTATACAGTGACAGCTTTGCTAACACCCCGATACATCGACATTCCAATGGTATGACTCGACTACATAATACTGAAGAAACTTGCTGTGGTTCACCTGAAGTAATGCATCATCACTGGAAAAATGTGTTTAACCCTATTATTCCTGACAGCTGTTAATATTCTTATTCCAATAAATCTACAGAATATTGCGGATTACAAATAATTTACTGCAACAAACTTTTTTTTTTTTTAAATTGAACATGACCTAAACTATGAAACAAACACAGTATTCTGATATTGCTGTCACAGTTACGTATGGGAGAATTAATCCCTTTTTTGGCCCTGCAATAAAATGCATCCTGAGATTCTATGCTGGATATACTATACAAAGCTAGCAATAGATTTTTTTTCTTAATTATAAAAAAGACACATTTAAAAATAATTTCTATAATATTAAACAGCTGTCCTTTATATTGTGCTTTCACAAGGGGGCAAACAAAAAAAAAAAAAATCAACCGAACTTACCTCACCACCAGAAGAAGCAAAGTACAACTGCAATATGATGTGGAACACACCATTAGCATGTAAAAATTGTATAAAAGAAACCACTATTGTGTGAAAAGAGTAAAAATATTGGGTAACAATTTTGGTTTACCAAATATTTACAGTCAGGGCAAATGATTTATTTAATTTTTTAAAACTGTATGGCTCAAGAAGTTACTACCCACTTCCCTTCTTTACAAATGACACTAAATAATGATTATGAAAGTGCTTCCTGCTTGAAAGGTCAAAACAGGCAATGGTCTGCAAAACATTATATTCTTTTATTGGAACAGTTGATGGCAGAAAGCCTTTTCAGTCTTTAATTCTTGGTATGTTGTAAGCATAACGAACCAAAGGGAACCCTCTGCTTTGGTAGAAACATGCACGGCCACAGGCCTGCACTTGGTCCGAGCTGTCTGACACAAAGGAGTCGTCCTCGTCCGCATAGTCAGAGTGGGCTGACTGGGTGCCACAGTCTGACCAGTAGCCATCTGACCTCTGGCAAGGCACCACTGCCAGCGCAGGACAGCTGTGGGATTTTATTAAATGTTTACAGGGCATGGGCTTGGATAAAAGGAGTGATTCGCAACATTCACACAGAGCAATGTTACCCTCCAAGTGGGTGTAAATGCCACAGTCGTAGTAAAAATCCTGTGTTGTGAAGCCCCCTTGAGCACTGACAGCAATTGCTACTCCTCCATTCTTCCTGGTCAGATGGCGCTTGAGCAACTTCCAGTCTTCCTTGAACTTTGGGTTGAAGAATACATACAGGACTGGATTCAGGCAAGCAGGCAACGGGAAAAATATCAAAGTAACAGACTTCATGATTTCAGGGCTGATAGAAATTGCAGTGATCAATGGTGCAAATGAGAAAAATGCAACAGGACAGAAAAAGATGCAGTTCGTGAAGATTAGCCAAGCAACATGCTTAATCGTGCTGGACTGTGAGTTTTCGGAGAGATCCTCTTTTTCCAAGTTGCAATAGAGTTTAGTGTAGATAATAGCCATTAGCAAAAATGCTAATGAATTCAGTAGCACTAAAGTTACTGTGAAACCTAACAAAGGTGTTTCTCCAGTGGGAAAGGGCAAGCAAAGGGGTGATGCTGAGTACTCTGCTTTATAAAAAAGTGGTAAGCATCCCGCTACGAGAGCACAAAGGAAAGCAAAAAATGCTGCAATTTGAAACTGTTTTTGGCGATTGCTTTTCCCCTTTTTAATAAACTCCTTTGCAGAGAAACTCCGTTCAACAGCTGCCAACATCAGGAAAAAAATGGCACTTTCTGATGAAAACACTGCAAGAAACCCAGCAATTCTGCAACCACTGCCAGTCTCCCACCATATGCCAAACTCAGCAAATCTTCCCCAAGATACAGCATCCAAGAAGGTTAAAATACCAGTATAAACTCCCATAAATAAGTTAGAGACAGAAATCAGGCTTATAAACAGTTTGGAAGATGGCAATGTAGTACAGGATGCAAATATTGTTAACATGACAAGCAGGTTGAAGAAAAAAGCAACCAAAAAAATAAACCAGACAGTAAGGCGAATCATCCAGCTGCCCAATAAATATTCACAAGGCTTAAAAGCACCTAGAAGAAAACAAAAAAACAAACAGAAGGACAACCAGTTTAGGAAAAAATTCTGCCTTAATAAGCAAGATTTTGAAAAGGTCTTAAAAGCGTACTCCTCATTAATTCATGAATAGAATACACAGCTGAACTGCTAAATAGGTCAGTTAAAAGCAAACTATTCTGCTGAAGTTATTTACTAATTAATTATGCCTGAAATAATAATTACTGCAGTGAATGGTCACTTGAGAACATTTTGTATAAACAAGCTAGCTAAACAAACTTACCTTTTAGCTATTCAAAATAGCTTTTATTAGTGCCACCTAAATACTTTTTTATTTTTTGTAGATTTCATATTTCATAAAGAAGGCTGGCAAAAAGTATGAAAGTGAATGTTCACAATCCCCTCCTAAGGAAAAATAATTTTTTAGAAGGAATACATTCTCTCAAAAAATTATTCACAAACATGCCTTCTGGAGTAACTTTTGGTCACAATGAAACATCTGTAGAACAGCAAACAAATTCAATTTAATCAGCTGTAACAGGGACACGCATGTGGTCATGCCCTGTCCCCCAGCCTCGCCACTGAAAGGCACTGTGAGCTTGAAAAGTCGTATGAGAAAATTATTTTTTTCTTCTTCTTTTACCACTTGAAACAGCTTATTAATAGAAGAGTCCAACAAACAAAATAATAGGAGACAAGACAAGGGGGAAAGGTCACTACTACTGCATATCCTTCTAATCCCCCTAACTGCTGTTTATTCCATAGGGAAATCCTACTGATTTTAAGTAACAATTAGATGAATTTAACCTCTCCTATAACCATTAGGCACTGCCGATCGTCCTAAGCACAATAGCTCAGGATTCGTACCTGCAGGGAGCTGGAGAAAAATGCCAAAGTGCAAAGGCTGGAGCTTCTGAGCTGGACTCAGCCTGTGACCCTGGCTCTATGCAGCACATGCCTTTCCTTTAGACAGGGGAAAGGTAAGGACAACCCATCCCTAACATGGGCAGGAACAGAACTGCCAAGAATGACTAAATGTCAGTGCAAAAATATCCCAAGGCCTAAAGCAACTTCCAGAAATTAATGAACTGACAAGCAAAAAAAAAAAAAAATTGTTTGTTAAAATGATCAAGCTTCATTTCTGGGCATAAAATAATGGAGCCCACTGGATTATCAGAAAATCAGGAGTAAAACCCCTTTTTAGCAGGTATTCCCAAGTAAAACATCAATGACAGAATAATTAACTTTACAATACATTCATGTGACACAATACCTGCTAAGCTGATCGACTTAAAAACAACTTCCTACTTATGAAATTTTAAAATGTCAATTCTGCGCTTCCAAAAATCAATTTGAAGTCGTTTTTCTAGTAGCTGTACTTTAGACAAATAAAAGCCTCCACCCTTTTCTGTCTTCCTCCCAAAGTCAAGCTATTCTTTGAGTTTAAAGTTACCCTCCTTTCACACTGGTATTTCCTGCCCATGCTGGAAGAGGGCAAAAATTCATGCTCAGAAGGATGTTTCAGCAAACTTGAGCTACTTGAGCACCACTGTTCAGCAATCCATTCTTTAGTCAAAGTGGAAAGTGGATCTACAGGCTGAGCAGTGATGCAGAACTTATATGGTGAAGTATCTTACGATCAGACAGCAGCATGAAATAGAAACTTGTTAGTATGAGAGGGACTGGTGAAAAACAAGGCAAATTGTGAACTTGTAGACCAAGCTCTTTCTTTTAGACCTAATACAGCATATTTCTGGCATAGACAAAAAGAATGAGCTAAAGACTTTAAAAACTTAACCCATATAACATACTACTATCTCAATTCTCATTCTGTAAACAGGAGATCAAAAGCAAATAAGCACCTTTAACAAGTAAATTTTCAGATTATGATTATGTACAATTACATTAATATATTTGACTTTCTGACTACAGTTTTTTTTGGCTGTGATAAAAAAATCCTTGTAATATTATGGATATTAAAGCCAGAGCTAGCTCAAAAGATAAACAGATTTTCATAACGTAAAATAGTAGTTAGGAGAAGAGAAAGAAAGAAGATTTGGAAAACTCCTGCTCATCCAGAAGTAACTTCATTGGAAGCATACTGCATCTGCATGTTCCTGTTTATGCAGACAAAAGGGTACAAGATATATGGAAGGAATCCTCTGGAGAGGCTTTGGCAAAGGCAAGAAAGCAAGAGACACTACAGCAAGTCCTTTAGGAGCTGAGTGGAACGGTATACAGAAATTTGCAGTTTCAGTAAGAGAAACAGAAGGGCAGAAACAAAGCTGACTAGAATGAAAATATTCATTGCAACATCAAAGACTTTCAACACTCCTGGACTGTTCAAGCCTGAATTGGAGTAAATCTGGTATGCCAATAAAACTATTCACTGCACAAGTGTCTTTAGCAGTTTAAGATTGCTACTGCCTACTCCAGCTACTTGTAACATCCCTCTGCTCACAGTTAGTGTGGCTATAGCAGGGCTGGGGAACAGATCACGAGTGCTCCTTATCCTCTCTCCTGGAAAGACATCAAGTTGCGTTAAAACCACCAATGACAGACAGCAGTTTGAGTGAAGCTTTTAAAGCACAGGCTGAACTCTCACTGAAACAGATGAACATATCCTTAGCAAAAATAAGGCAGAATTAGGAGGCAGTGCATTAGCAGACTCCAAATATGAGCATTACAGTCTTCATTATTCTGCTTATGGAAAGAAATTTTGGTATTTTTCCTATCATAGTTCTCCAATGAAGGGCTGTGTGTCTAAAGCTGAGTCAAATCTTTGTGACTGCTCATCCAAAACAATACTGACATCAAATCAAGTTTTAATGAAAGCACTGGAGAATTTAATCTTCTGTGTACAGAATGACTATCAGGAATGAAAGATGTAATTCTGCACTCAACGCTTTGCATGACATCATGCCTGAAGTTCAGTGTGGCTAAAGCACATTATAAGATTTACCTGTTGCTGGCGTACAGTGAATAATAGTCTGTCCCAATTCCTCATTTTTCGCATTTCTTATAATATCTGCATTAGCTGTAAAAGTGAAAAACATGTTAGTTGTAGGAAGAAAAATAAGTGAAATGGCACTGAAGCTGCCTAGGATGGAAGTAGTTCACCAACACCTGAGCCTTTTGACAAGTGAAGTTGTTCTGGTTTGCCACATAAGGTCAGATGCTCAGCAGAAGTTGCTGCTTACAAGGCTTTGTAACAAAGCAACATCTTTAATCACTGGGGAAAGATCTATGGAGCCTGAAGTAGACAGTGGAAGGACAAGTCCTGTCTGAACAGAAAGGCTGAAACACTGAGAACAATAAAATGACAGAAGCAATACTTGCAGTTTGAGTATTTTTTAATTACTATTTTTTTTCAGATAGGCAAGTCTTAGAGTGTCCAACATATCTTTCACGCGTTTAGAAGGAACGTGGCACTGCTGATTTGTAAGCAATTGCTAAACACTTTCAGAGACTGCTTTTGTATCCCTATGAAGGCTTACATTTTTCATATTCCCTTATTCAAAGGCAACATACATTGTTATTCTAGTCTGGTACAAAACAATACTGCTGGTTAAGTACGATCAAACATTTACCCTTCTCATGATCCATCAAGGCACCTAGATCTTGGTGACTGGAATCTTCAGCATTAGAGTTAAGGTAAGAATCGCAACCCCAAAATGCACAGCACTGATAAGCATATGGTACAGAGAGTGACCTGAAATACAGGCAGAACAAGGAAGACCATTAAACTTTATAACCAAAGTTAAGATTACCACCTATTAAAAATATTGAAGTAGCACACTTCAGTGCTAAACTCAAATCTTCTTTTTCTCACAGTGGCTGATAAAAACTATTTCAAATTGGATCAGGTATAACCATTTCTAATGAATGCTTGCACTGAGATAAAGGATAGGTGATGTATACAAGTGAGAAGTACAAAGATGATGTTATGATATTTAGCTCTCTACTATTCTTTCTACTCCATATACAAACCAAATTCTGATCAGGGTTAGTTTGTGACATTGCTGTATAAATTAAACTGAAAACTAATTAAGTAAGCTAATTAAAGAGTAACTGTTTTGTAAGAAAGTTAATTCCCAGATGACCACAACTTTGTGTTACATCTTTCCTTCTCACTCTTCATTCTGTGATACCAAAATAAGATTTCTATTTTTTGTGTGTTTGGCAGAAAAGGTACATACTGTTATTCTGGCAGAGAAGAAGTACATCTTCACACAGTTCTAAAGAAACCACATAAACAATGAGGGAATAGCAGATCAGAATCTAATCTTTTTCACTCAGGACTACAATATCAACTATCCTGAATTCTCTTCTTAAAAATATTTTGGAGGAACATCAGACTGCTTCTTCTTAATATGAAGAAAGATGTTTATAGAACAGAGATTAGTTCATCACTGTCTCATCCATCTCTCACAAAAATCAATTACAGGTTTCCATTTGAATGATTNNATGATTATTTTTATTCTTATAATTTTCCTCCAAGAAAATATATATAAAGCATAGTGATTATGAAATGAGACACCTGTGTGTCTGCTCATGTCTTCCACACTGTGAAAGGCAGATGTGCTCAGTTCAGTAACAAATGGAAATCCACCCAAAGCACTACTCTCAAGTCAGATGAAAAAAAGTTGCCTGAAAAATGGCGGAGGAAAAACATTAACAATCCCAAGAAAAATATCTGCAACTGACTTCTATACCAGAACAGTCAGATGCCCTTTATATAGACCAATGCTGAGATACTGTAGGACTCAGCAAAGGGCCTGATCATTTGTCATGAGTACTATATACACTGGCTCCATTTATTATCACATTGCTTGGTACTGCAAGCACTGTGTGGTGTTATTTACCAACATACCGGAGTTTTGTGAAGTTCTTTGCTGCCAAAGCTTCTTTCAACTCAGAATTGCCTGTGAGCTTAAGCTGGTTCAGTCCACTCAATCCTTCAGCTGGAACTGAACTGAGCTCATTGAAACTTAGGTCTCTGGAATGTGAATGTTAAGACTTGTTACAAAGTAAGTTTGAAGATCCTCTGGCATACACTTCATTAAAGTAGGGAACGACTTTATTATAGGAAGCTGTGGTCTAGAAATGCCCGTCAGTGCAGTAGGCACTCTAAAGAAGTGTGCCCTGCATATATTCAGCTAGCAAGAGTCTTTCTGATTCACAGATATTAAATAAATGATGAACATATCACCTTTAAGCTAAAAATATTTATTATCTCAGCAGTTTAATGATAGAGAAAGGAGGTGACTGCACAGAACAGCTTACTTACAGGTTAAGAAGAGCTACAACAGTGATGAAAGCTCCCTTGTGGATCTGATGGATCCGATTTCTACTGAGGTCCCTGCAATGAATGCCAAAGATTATTTTGGCAGTTTCACCAAACGTAACAGCCATTGTACTGAGAAAAAAAGCCAAGGTGATAAATATATCATGCCTTTATCAGAAAAGCAGAACATACCCTCTCTCTTCCCATTCAGCCAGGTGCAATAGCAGCCAAATTCCTTGGTAATGCAGCTGTATCCTGCTTCACCTCATCGCTGAAGTAGAATCCATCTCCCATTCCTGCTCCCTTTCCCTTTCTTTCTGACACTACCAGCACAACCTGAGCTCCCAAGACAGAGGCTGGCTCTGGCATCACCTATTCCCAGCATGAAGGTGCCAGGATGACCACTTTGGTGACAACTGCATCTGTAGCAGGACACGTTGGCAGAGATGGGGAAGACAACAAAAGAACAAGCAGAAGAGCATCTGCTTTACTGGATTTCAAATCCAGCTGCAGCTTTTGCTGGACCATGATGACTTATAACATTCTTCTTAAAATACCTATTTCTGGATTGTTTTCCTGCTAACTTAATATAGCTTGAGTTGTAAGGGGAGAGGATAATTTTGTTTACTTATCTACTTCTCCTGAGGAAAACAGAGGGGATCTCCCCAACAAATACTATATAATGAAGTAATAATGGTTACAATGCAAAATACTGGACCACTGAAAAAATCTCATTTTTTAGACTTCATGTTTATAAAAATATTTTTATAAACTAGAAAAATAAAATGGAGAATAGAAGGAACAGGGCTGAAACTGGCTGCTGGCATTTTGCCATCAATCAAAGTTTTAACACCAAGCCCTGACATCATTTTAGATGGGAATTAAAAACATGATCTTGTTTTATTCAGCATGCAGCTATATATGGACTTACAGGACACGAAGGGAGGATAGTCCTTGAAAGGTGTCCTCTGCAATTTCATGGATTTGATTATGCTGTAAGGAACTGCAAAGGGAAGAAGCAGAAATAGAATTTTATTAGCTCATTTCAAACAAAGGGATAGGCTGGTGTCTGCTAATGGATGGGTTTAGCCCTATCAATGATAAGATTTTACTCATTTTCCCTTGTAAACAGACTACAAGTATTTTGCATCAGCTATGTTAATACAAGTCTGAAGCACTTTTGTGGCACCTCTGCCCAATCCCAATTCACAACTCATTTAATTTAGAAGAGACTATTAAGTGTGGACTGAACTACTTTCAAGCTAAAAATAACACTGTGTGAACACTGAAGAGTCCTACTAAAATTTAAAACAATTCTCCATTCTGCATGGAGTCTTTTAGGCATATTCTAACCATTCCATTTATGTACACAGCAATACTACTATGAAATCCAGGATTAAGGTATGTCTTTCATGTCTTTTGTGCCACAGGAATAATTAAGCATTAGCTAATTAAGGAAAGCTCAACTGGTTGAATTCTCTGTCCAGCACACTTCTTATATGAGATCACCATATTATCTCTCTCTGTCCTTAATTTTTGAAAATTAGGATCGAACATGAAGCAAAAAAGTCTTTACAGATGTGGG
>VZTT01062239.1:4480-16930 GCA_013400855.1 Buphagus erythrorhynchus | reverse complement strand
GTTTTAAAGATAGAAAATAATTTTGGGAAAAATTTCCTAAAAAAAAAAAAAAAAAACAAAAAAACCAAACAGTGACTTCAAAGTAATTTTTCTATACAGCTGGAGTTTGCTGCCAATACCATACACATTTTTAAACCATTTATCAGCCTTATCCCCAAATAACGTTCCAGTGAAACCTTCATCCCGTGATAGTACTGGGTACTTTCAGTCTTTATTGTGTTTGGTGAGGAACTGGAGTTTTTGAACTCTTGGATCTTAATTTTGTTTGCTTCTTACTAGAAGAGTCTTGAACGACAAATGTAAGCAGTTGTGTCACAAAATTGAAAGAATAAATTTTTCTTAATATATTTGACTGAATCTTAGACTAACTCTGGATTTTTTTATGGAAAAGTAAGATGAAATGTGAGGCTTGTAGGTTGATAGTGAGTTATTGACTACCAAATTTCCCATTGCGGGTAATTAACAATAAATAAAAGATAAAAATAACCAAATGCAGATCTAAAGTTCACTTTAGAGGCAAAATATTTAAATGTAAACTGACAGTAGCATAAATCAATGAGACAATTTTTGAACCACAGACAGTATATATAAAAATATGTTAAGTAAAGCAAGAGCTAAAAAAAAAATTAAAATGGTTTAGAGGGTTTGTTTTGTTTTGTTTTGTTTTAATGTACAAGACAGTGGTTTTTTACTTTTTCCGTTTTGACAGTTTGATATTAAGCAAAATGAAGTGTTTTCTACTCCAGACAAGGTGTTAGGAAATTGGCTTTGCTTCTTACTGCAGTTTAAAGGTTTCTTAATCGCTTTGTTAATGTGCACCAAATACTGCCTGTGGTATTCTGCAGACAGGTTTTAACTTCCAATATTCCACAATGACTAGTGAAATCTTCTGTGATGACTCCTTAAAATTTTGCTTTCATTTTGTATTTAAAAAATTGTGTTGTTTTAAATCAGAAAAATACTGATAATATTAAACATTTTTTAGAAATTAAAATTTTGTACCATCTTTACTTTGAAGTTTTAAGTAGCCTCACTCTTCCTTTTCATGGCTTTTAATTCAATTAATTCAGTTTTGAAAGTTCTTATCCCATATACCATGCATTTTGGTAGCATGACCCTCCCCATTCTTGGTTACTTCCTTTGCTACATGCAAGACTGCTAATAAAATGCAATAAAAAATGTTTCTCTGCCCGTTGCTGCTGCTGTAACATATATGCTGATGTAAAGCAGAAACTGAACAAAGTCACAATTTTCCTGAGATTAGAGGTAGCCAGGCTGGCTGTCTCCTCGCCTCCTGCTCCCCGCTTCCAGCTCCGGGCCACCCCCACGCCACAGTTTAGATATTATTTGCTCTTTTGGGTCTCAGATTACAAGAGCAATTGATCTGCATGACCTGTTTTAGAAACTTTCACGTTTGCTGGGGAAACCTAAACCAAATGTATCCCCTCAAGAGACAAATCAGCTGCAAACTGGCCGGGTGACGTGTGGAGGCAGCCAGTGTGTCCCTGCTAATGCTGGGGACACAGCTCCACCTCATGGTGTGCTGGAGACCCTAGCAAATCCTTTAAAGAACAGCCTTCACACGATTAAATTGAGTGCTGGCTCCTGATTCTATCTTTGGTTGAATTTAATTGGTTTAATCTCTGTTACGTGTCACTGTACCAGCGAATTATATAATTTCATCTTTTGAAGGTTCCAGTTCTGAAATGTAGAATCCAAGTAACAGTACTTTAAAAACAAAAATCTTGTCAGTTCTTAGCAACATCCAGCAAGAGCCTGTGTTGATTCAATGGGCTGACAGTGCTTAAAATATAGCCAAGGCAAAATATAACCAATGTGGAACCTGGCCTGTTCTGTGCTGTATTTTTAAAAAGTTCATAAATCTAATCAAAGGTAGTTTGTACTGGAAAAGTTCTCTATAGGAGTAACTTCTGCATCAAAACGTTTCTAACTAATTTTCAACTGTAATAGTTTAGGTAAGAGCCAAAGCTCTTATTTTAAAATTTATTTAGTATAAATTGTGCTTCCTTATAGTATCTTTACTGTTTGGGTTTTACTCCAGACCTCTGAAACACTTACCTTTGTTACATGCACTAACCATGGAAAGTTTTTTTTGTTTTTTGTTTTTTTTTTGTTAATGTGATTTAGACATTGGAAAAACAAGTTTATGTTCTTACACTAATTACTGTATCTCCTCCTAGTACTGAGGCTGTACCTTTTTTTGGTCAGAAACATGCAGTTCCTGTTCATAAGCTGATGTCTTACTCAAAATCAGAATTTCTCTTGAAATAGGCAGTGGGTATGTTTGGCTTGATTATATGTTTGGCACTGAAAACATGATAGGTGTCTAGACACTAATATTATAACAATCTTAAATTTTTCACTTTTTGCAAAGGGGCTTGTAGAATATAGTCAGCTTTTCATGAATCTATAGATAGAACCTATTTAGTTAAGACATTGGAGATAATATTTTTCAAACATATTGAAAATTAAATGTAAAATTTCGTTTAGGGTTTTTCCCCCCCGATTTTAGGGTTAGTGTGGTGCTATAGTCAGCAGTGCTTGTTAGTGCTGCTGAATCAAGCGTAAATACCATGTCTCTCCCAACTTTTTCAGAAGCCTTTCTATTATGTCTTGTTTTTAAATAATTTTTAAAGTTTCTTTTAACAAAGTACACCTTTTAAAAAATTCCAAGTGGCAATACAGCGCCAAGTGTAACAGTCAATTTTATGTGGTAGGAAATAGTTGCGCATTGTTCCGATGGAAGAGTAAATTTGATAAAACGCTATATTTGTTCAGTGAAAATGACCATTCAGCACGCTTGAATTCTCTCTACAATATGTCACGGGAACCTACTCCAATCATTTTAATCGTAAACAATGCTGCTGCTTCTTGCAGTGGGTTAAACGCATGCAAATTGGAACCTACTGTTTCATGAGAGATCAATTCTTTGTTGGGACTGGAAAGAAATGCTGTATCTATTGCTAAGAGACTGAAGGAAGACTTTTCGTCCTAAAGTCTCTGCATCTCATCGAGATGCTGCACTGGAGGCAATGCTTTCCTGTTTCTCATCTTTTTAAATAAGTTAGCCTGCTCTGAAATCATTAGAAAAATCTCTAAACAGAGGAACATCTACCATTTCTAGTGCAGACCCCAAGTATAAATAGAGCTATGCATGCCACCTGTGGTAGCAGATGGCAGCCATTCACAGTTTCCTTTTGTGTCAGACCTGCATTAGATGAAATAATTGCTTTTATGTTTTAATAAGAGTTGTTTAAAAAATCTATAGTGGCAACAAAACACAGATATATGTATTAAAGAGATAGTTTACAGCCAAGATCAAGTGCAAACTGGAACCTAAAGTAACTTTTTAAAAGTTACATTACAGGCTTTAATGTGAATTTATAGTGTTTTTCATTTGCATGATGTTGATGCTTTTGTTTGCCACGTAGTGGTAAACTGCTCCTGCTTCACTGTAAAGAATCAATTGGGTTTTCATGATCAGAACTACACTTGGGAGTTTTTAAATAACACCTGGAGTCTCCAGATTCAGTACCTGAGCTTAGGAGGTTATGTTGAATTTTTTAGGTTGCAATTAAGTATACCTTATCCATTCATGACAGATGCATCTTGTAGGAAGTTCTCTACTGGTGCTGTTCAGTTCCTGCCCTCCCTTGTGCTGATACAGGTATTTGTGGAGCTGAAATGAAAGAAACCAATTCTTTCCAGAAGAGTAATTAAAAAAAAAAAAAGTAATTTCAGTGTTTTGGGGTGTGGTATTGACCCTCAAGGGAGTGTCAGTGGGAATGGGAAGAGAAGAGGGAGATCCTGGAGTTTCTTAAGTAGTCTTCATTGTTAGAAGGAGCATAACCCACCTTATTCTGGTAGTGAACAGAAGCTCAAGAAGATGCTTTTGCTGTAATGTTATATCTGGTGCTCACAATATTGTGAGGAAAGGTATTTTATTCCCCTGATTACCTTAGAAATGTCAGTTATATGGAAATTCAGCAGTGTTCTTCCCTGTAAGTTTAGTTGTTATGTAGTGCAAGAGTGCTGCAACTACGAAGGGCTTTTCTCTAAGCCCTCCTATCTCAGGAGGCATGGGGGGGGGAAGAAAGGAAATAATTTCTTTATTTCAGGGTTGAAGAAAAAGCTTATTTCTCTGCTCCAGACTTTCAGAGAAAAATAAAGTCAGTTTCCAGATGCAAAGAATGAGAACCATGTCGAGAGGCCAATACTAAGAAGTGCTTGTGCTTCTTCAAATTGCTCTAATCTATCCTTTTGACACCTGTGTCAACTGGTGGTATAAATGTTTTGAAAACAGGCATGTAGAGCAAATTGGAAGTTGCAGTTATGATGGATGGGTAAATGGAGTGGAAAACAGAGTATGCTGAAATGCAAGTGGGATTTAAAATTCTACTAGATGTACTTGAAAGATTAATTAGAGAAGATACAAAAATTTATCCCAGAGGCAGTGGAAAGCAGGATGAGAAAGACAGACTGGCCAAGAAAACTGTTGCAGATGGGAAGACTTTTTTTATAGAGATAAAATTAGGTTTGGCCAAATTCACAATGAGTTGCTAATGGTATTAAAACCCTCCTAAAGTTAAAATATTCTTAGCTGTTTTAATAAAAAGAAAATTAGTAAGAAGTGTGGATTTGTCATGCAATTGGAGTATAGGTGAGGAATGGTTTAGTCACGGACTCTAGACTAGACTAATAAGGAAAAGGCCATGGACCAGTGGGATAAAAGCAAGATACATACTGGGATATAGAAAAAATAGTAGGAAAAAAGGTGTTTCCAGCAGAAATGGTTACAAAGTAACCAACAACAGTGAATGCCTTTGTAGTCATTTGCATTGGAAATGGTGGATACAAACTGGAACAAATGCAGAGGAAAGCTGTGGGTTCCACAACTGCAGAACTGTTTTGTGAGAAGGAAATAAAAGCTTGGGGTTATTTGTCTGGGCTACAAAAGTTAGAGATAGATAGATAGATAGATAGATAGATAGATAGATAGATAGATAGATAGAATTACTGACAGTAAAGTCAAACACACATGCAGGGAAGCAGAACTTTTAAGGGAAAGGACCATTCTAAAACAAGAAGAGATGTATAGAAGTTGGTAATCAGTAAACGTGGAAATTAGACAATAATTTGACAGTAATAACAGCAGTAGGATTCTAATAAAGCCACTCAGTTGTAATAGGGAGAAGCTTAATTCCCTTTAGGCTGAAGCTTGATAACTTTGTAAAGAGTGTGTGGTGGACCTCTGATAATGCCAGAATAACTGCAAGTTGATGACCCTGGAGATATCTTCAAGATTTATGTTGGTTTAATGAGGAATATTTTGTGTCTACAAAAAATCGAGCATCATACAGAAAACCAATCAGTTTTTAAATATAAAATTAACATTCCCTCCCTTTAATGCTAGGGAGGCCTTCTTTTTAACTAAAAAAAGGTGGTTTTTTTTATATGGTTATGACAAATTAAATTCAAAGCTATGCCAGTTGTACATGGTAACAAAAGGCGAAAGAAATATCTGCAGTGCAGGATTGCAGAAGATGCTGTTAGAATTTGAGGGAAACTAAAACAAGAAGTCTCACTTCTGATGCAAATCTTGGGAACTAAGAGCTTGATGTGAGTATGGGCATAATGGTGTCATTCTAAATTCATGAAAATAGCTTTACAAATGAAGGAGAGGCAAAGTGGGGTCAGTGCAATTCAAACACATGATGACAATTTTAGCCTAAATAGAATGCTCTTTGTGACTAGATGAATTAATTACTGTAAGACAGTGCTCTTGCTTGTCATTCTGATTCTTTCTGCTTGTTAATCACTCCTAAATTGTAGCTATTGCAGTAATATTAAGATTTATTGCTTACAAAATTTTGCTTATCTATATTCTAGTTTAGTGTTTCCTTGTGCATTAATGTAAATGTTTTGGAATGTTTCTTATTTTGCATTTGTTTTGTCCTCTGTAGTACTCTCTTTCTGCCTATTAAGTATTATTGTTCTGCTGGAACACTGTATAACTGTTTTAGGTGTTTTGCTTTCATAGTCAAGCTTGATTTATCTATTCAGCAAATTTGATGACATACCAAGTCTGAGCTGAGAAAGATACAAATAATAAGTACAAGTGGCAATGAGAAAGAATATATGTAGAATGGTTTAGCTTACTCTTTGTGTCTCATTGGTCTTGTAGCAATTGCAGTGTTTCCCTTCTTGCTTTGTATAATGGTACTAACACACTTTGGAAAACTCCTGAAGGTAGTGACAGAACTCAAGTTTTCTGTGAATGGGATGAAATTTCCTGTGTTAATCACACAGAAAACTTGAAACATGAAAACTGGGAAAATCCTTATCCAGAATGATGAATTATAGTAAAACTGAAACAGAGTAAATAATAATAGGGAAATGGAGGCTTATTTATTTGCACAAGGAAACACTTATCTTGAATTGTACAAATTACAGTGGTCTTACTAAACGCTTTTTTCTCATTGCACTTTTTTGCGAAGAGCTGCTTTGGAAAAAAAATAATTGGGGGAATTAATCTTCTATTTATCCAAACTATTCTGTGTTCTTTCTCTGTGGTTTTTTTGTTTGTTTAATTGCAAAGATCATTTGCATAAAAATGGGATTTTAAGAGTTGAACAGTTTCTGATACTTTTTCCCAGATATATGGAGTAAGTGGTATTTATTGTAAATTAAAACAACGTTTGTTTTGTAAAACTTCTTGCATGCTTTGTTTACACTGAATTATTAATTAATAGTTGAGAATATAGTTTTAAAAGTTGCCTCAGAAAATATATACTGCTAAAGTATAGAATTCTCTTCCCTTTTCCCCCTCCCCATCATGTCTTCTCATTTCTCTGGTGAATCAAGCTACACTTCTGTAGTTCCTCCATTCTCTAAAATAAGTAGCATCTTATGCTACACCAAATCTTTTAAATCAGACTGAGTTTGTAAAAGTTGTTCCAGATTTTTTTTGGCTTTCCAAATGATCTTTGTAAAGATTTCTTTAAAAAGAAAATAAAATGATTTATTGTAAAAGTTACTCAGAGTGAGGTGGAAATTCAGAAATGGAAATTTGATTGGGATGTATGATCTGGCAAAGTTTACTAATGGTTGTCAGGGATACTACTTTAGTTTGGGTACAAAGTGGTCACTGTATTATGGCAAAAGTAGAAAGGAGAGTGTCAGTACCTTGCCATACAGGTTTTGATAACTGAACTTGAGTATGTATATGTGATCAGTAAAGAGTTGAAAAATTTCTTGTGTGGTCTTCCAAAATGAATTTGCTTCCGAAGTGTGCATTAAATTTCGGAGTCACTAAATTCTGGATTGACAATTTAGATAACGTTTTGTGTTACCATGTTTAATATTTTTAATGTTTAATATTGTAGTTAGATTTACTGTTTAGTTTATGCTTTTTGGGAAGAAGACCTGTATTTTTACTAATGTTCTCCAAGCTGGATTTTTGTACAAGAGATCTTGTTTTGATTATTTATGTGTTGACTGCTTGGAAAATGTGAAAATTCTAGTATAAAGGAGTAAATTTTATTATTCTACTTAATTATAGAATAAGAAATTTTTGAATTCATGTTTGAAGTGTGGAATACTGAACTTCAAACATAAAATAATCCGTTATCTGAAATTTAATTATTATTTCTATTAATTTAGATTTCTCATATTGGAAAGCTGAAAGATTTTCTTCTACAACACAGAAAGGATTACATTAATGCTTACAGGTAAGTATGGACTGTGTTTAAATGGGCTTATATATTATTTATTGATTTATCTTAATGCTTCTAAAGTGAACAGCTTCAAAACTTATAGGCATAATGACTAAAACCAAAACAGAGGTTGTTATTAATTGGCTTACTGTAAACCACTATGAGATGGAAGAATAGTGCTGTCACAAGAAAACAGAGTGCCTGGATAAAATGAGACTCAGAATTTGAAGATGATATCTGGCTCTTAGGAGTGAATTCTGAAAGAAAACAACCTGGCACTCGAAGTCCCACACCTTTTAAGGACCTGCAGAGTAAGTTTCTGAAGGGGTTCCTGGGACAGCAGGGTGATCCAGGTTTTCCCTTTCACTCTGTGATACTAAACCTACCTATCATGCCAGTATAAAGTCAGTAGCATCAGCAGGTCCTGGAGGACAATGATGCAAACTCTTCAGGCTCTGGAAGGTGAATTCCAGATGAAGGACACCAGTGAGGAGATGGTGTGAGGGGACAGCAGCACAAGATTTGTTTTTCTGTGACAAAAAACACAGACTTCAGCTCTGGTAGTTATCATTGTGTGCAGAAAGTTTCGATTCTCTTCAGCCATTAGGAAACATTCAAACCTGCTATATCTGCTTACTTGTTGGTAGCTTTAGTAGTAGAATTTTCAGAAGATTAAAATTCAAATTTACAAGTTGGTGTTTGTAAGAAAAAAATAGTATCTTCTGGTCTGCAGATACTAAATCAAGTTATCATAAGCTCATTAGTGCAGCTTGTGTTTTGGTGAACTGAGTACAAATCATGGTAGCATTTGAGAAATGTAAAATTTGCTTTGTAGTGAAGCTGTGTTACATGCTAACCAAGTGAATCAGCCCTGTCTGCATTCCAGTTCTGACACAGCCCTGACTAAAGCTGTTGCTTCAATCAAGGTAGATAAAATATAGCCTAAAATCATTTGGGGTTAAAAACTTCCTAGATACCAAATAGAATTGCTATCCAGACAGATATCCTTTCCCCAGGAGAAGACAATAAGAATAGATGAGCCATCTGCTATTCCTTAGGCTTAGTCCATATTGGAGGAACAGTTTTGCTGAGAAACAGCTCTAATCCTGAAATGGTCTGTCACAGTAGCAGCAATACTACCTCATCAGTGGAATCAAAGTGTGTTCTGAGTAAGTTATCAGAAGACTTCTGGCACCTCTTTTTGTCTCCACAAGAGTTTAAAAGCTGTATTTTGTTATTTTGAGAACAAAACAAAAAAGGAAGATGGCTTCTTTTATAAGTGAGAGGCTGTGGGAGCTATTCAGTCAGTGCTGGTGAAAATGCAGCTCAGGTTGTGCATAGTTCTGTGTGTGAGGTGGATGAGGGATGCTTTTCCAAGGAGCAAGCAGAAGTAGTGCACAGCTCTGTGTTATGACTGGCTCTCTGCTTTTCAATGCCTGTTGGAATAGGGCATGAACAACACTAGGTGGAGCCAGCAATTTGATACTGACAAAACTGGGTGTACTGTGTGAAAATTTCATGTGCATGGAGAGGTTGAGAAAATGCAAATAATTCCAGTAAGAGCAGTCAGTAGCAGTTAAATTTTGGGTAGTAGTTGTATTTTATTAACAGTAGTGTGCATAAAATGGAAGTGGTTAGAGTAAAAATGTGTCCAGGTTATTTTGATTTCCAGAAGATTTTAATATTCTTTTTGTAAACAAGTTGCAACAAGTTATCCTGGTAATTCTCAATGCTTTTCACCCTCCTCTCCCCCCACCCAAGTCTTCATTAAAGAGAAGAAAGAAGTGTCATTTCCTTTATTAAACCATAAAAAAATCCTGCAGGTCTCATCTGTGATTGCAGTTGATTCTGTTCTTAATGGTCAAACTTAAATTGTTTATGTTTAATTTGACATAAAAATGTCAAATTCCCTACTAGATTACTTGTGCTTGTACTTCATGGATGCAAAGAGCGTCATAGCATCTGTGCAGTCAGTCTTGCAGTCTTAGCAAATGCCTCACTCACTCAAGACAGCAGTTTTAACAACTCTTCAATACTTAAGTAATAGGGACAGTTTTTGAACAATTTAATTACTAAAAGGCTGAGCTGAAATTTATGTAGGAGATGTCAAATTTCATTAACAAAATTACTGTTCTGTATTTTGTCAGTCCTGCTGTTTGTTTTCCCGACTATAGCACAGTGTGTTGGTGAAATTGAGCTTTTGAGTTATCAAGTCGTATTATTGTGTGCCTTTTAAAACTTCTTCATTATGTGTTACAACCAGGTTCTTGATTGCTTCTTTAACCTTACCATTGAAGATTATGAATTCTTTAGTAATTGAGTTTTTATTTTTGGTATACATGAAATATCCTACTACAGAGGGTATGTCTTTAATTCATTTTTAGAGGAAAATTTTTAGCAATGAGAAAGTCAGTTGGAAGAGTGGTTATTTGAAACCAAGGCCCTGAACCTTTTTTATCAAACTTTAACTAATACCTACACTGACTTAGTAAATTGATTATTTACCTTCTTCTTGATTTGCTATTACCTACAAAATACCTAACTGGTAAAAGACATTAAATTCTTGATGTAGTGATCTAAGCTTGCTAGCTTACAGGCCACTGCACCTTTATCTTGTCCTGTTTATTAGGTTTTATTTCCTTTCTCTTACATGTAGGATTTTTGCCTTTATGTGATAAGGAATTTTTTGTCATGGTTTTAACCCCAGCTGGCAGCTCAGCCCTACAGAGCCACTGGCTCACTGCCCCTGTAGTGGGAGGGGGGAGAGAATCAGAAGAGTAAAAGTGAGAAAACTCATGGGTTGAGATAAAGGGAGTTTAATAGGGAAAGAAAAAAAACACATGCCCAAGCAAAGCAAAGCAAGGACTTCATTCACCGTGGACAGGCAGGTGTTCAGCCATCCCCAAGAAAGCAGGGCTCCATCACACATAACAGTGACTTGGGAAGGCAAACACCATCACTCCAAATGTCCCTGCATTCCTCTGTTCTTTCCCCAGCTGTATGTGCTGAGCATGAAGCCATATGGTTTGGAATATCCATGTAGTCACTTGGGGTCAGCTGTCCTGGATGTGTCCCATCCCAGCTCCTTGTGCACCCACAGCCTCCTCACTGGTGGGGTGGGGCTGGGAGCAGAGAAGTTCTTGGCTCTGTGTCAGCACTGCTCAGCAGTAACTAAACCAACCCTGTGTAATCAGCATTGTCATAATCATCCATCAGCACTGAGCTCCTCCTGTTCTCTGCAACCAGGACAGCCAAAACCCGCAGCACAGCCCCATACAAGATACTATAAAGAAATTTAACTCTCTCCCAGCCAAATCTGTAGATTATTTGTGCCATCAAGACAGCTAATGCCATAGGGGTTAATGAGCTAGCTTCTGCTGGTAAATCAAATCTGGGGATTTAAGACAAAATTTTAAAACTTCTGTCTNTATCAGTGCATGCAAGTTGATCACTCTTCTTGGAAAGGAGAAGACAGGGACTCTTAAGTCCTGAAGCTGTTAACAAGATGTGGGTACTTTTTCATTTTTTCTTATTAAGCAATAACTCCTTTCAGATGAAGATTTCAGATGAGGTACTGTTTTTAGTATATTGACTGCTATACATTCTGTATTCTTCCTCTCAGTCCATTTGCTATAATACTTTCCTACACTGCTTTTTACACTGTGTTAGGAGAGATCCTGTCTTCAGTCTTTGGTAACTTGTCTGATGTCTCATCTGTGAACAACTTCTGCCTTTGCTTTCCAGCATCAACTCCTTCATGTTTTTGATCACTGAACCACCAAGACAATTCATATGTTTGTGTTAAATATACTTCAAGGAACTAGATTTAGTGCCCTAACACTTGGAAATTTGAAATTATCCTCTTGGGATTCCTTTACAGCCTTCAGTTTCTCTGAAGGATCTTCCAAGGTTTAGGCAGTTTAAACACCAGTAATTACTCCTACTGTTTTAATGAGACATTGGAAAGGAATTGAGAGAATTCTAGATTTTTATCACAGAACACCTCATACTTAAAAGAAAAATACTTGAGAGAAGAGCTTTCCATCTGGGATTATTAGACATCTAATTAATTGTGTTTTGCAACTGCAGAGATACTTATGTAGTTGATCAGTGTAGTGTAGATGACTTCTGAATAGAAATGTCACTTTTTCCACGAGAAAGGCTACATGGGTGGCTTTTGATATATCTTCATTACATTTTCTATGGTCCTTCTGCACAGCTGTGTTTGAACATTTGTTGTTAATTGCAAATAATATACCTTGAAAAAATTATTAACAAATTATCTTTCTGTCTTTAAAAATAATGTTAGTTCCCAGTAATTATGCCTCCTGCCCTAGCATTTATCTAACTTAAGCATTTCTCTGTCTCAAGGCAATAAATCAGTTACATCATTGGCCATTTAATAGAAAATCGTGGAGTGCTTGTGCAGCATTTTGTTTCCTTGTATTTAACAATGAAGGAAGTAGCCATTAAAGGACTCTAAAAATAGTGTTTTACTGACTCCTATACAATGCCAGGCTGCATTCTTCTCTTGATTTAGTCACATTTTTACTAGAAGCAAGGCTTGCTTTGTTGTAAGGTAGTAAAACATATAGATGATCTCTAAAGACTTTCTTCCTGGAGAAGTATACTTTTCTGTTCTCCAGGAGATTATTTTCAAATTATTTATGTTCTTTTTTTTTTTTTAATTACACTAAATTCATATATCACATTT